>NIPM01001566.1:0-17329 GCA_002738285.1 Holacanthella duospinosa
TCCCGAACTGTGGCCTAGAATTACTCCAAATTTGATAAATACCCGTTGTTCTTTATCGGTTATTGAATTTTTGCAAGTTATCCATTATAGTAATTTAAACAAATATGCTTTAAAAATAAAGCTTAATTTATAGAAAATATTATATATAAATCTTGACACAGATATTAATTTGCATATTTATTATTAATTAAAATTCGCTTACCTTTTTGCGTAAAACGGCGTAATATAAACCAAACTATCTTTTATATAATTTTGCATATACTATACTTTAGTATGTTTTTATTTCTAAGATATATTATTGAATTTTCTTTAAAGCATCTTCAACCTCTATTAATAGATCATCCCAAGTAAGGTATAACACATTATTATTTTGACAACGAACTACATAATCACATCCTAAAAATTAAACAATATAAAGACTTTTTTGTGCAAATTCAGGAAACAATAAAACCGATACAGCTCTCAATCTTCTCGAAATTCTTTTTCTATCGGCTGCTAATTTCGTAATCGATTTCCTAACTATAAAACTAACTCTATAAACCCTTAAAGGTTCTATGAATCTACCATCTAATAATAAATAAGCTTAATTTACCATTTAAAGAAGACATCATCCAACGTTCTTTTGATAATCGAAAAGATGCTGAATGTACTGTTTTATTCGGCCTGAATAAAAGTAGATCCTTTATTGTTAGGCTAGGAATTTTTGGCTAATAAGTTAGTTTAATTTTTAGTACCATAAATGCTGACATGTCTTGTTTATAAATTCCTTCAACTCCGTCCTTCTCAATTCAGATAAAGTTTGAAGAAAAATTTGGGAGTCGAAATTGATGCGAAATTATAGGTGTGGACCATTATTCCTGTCAAAAAACTAAAATAATGAGAAGCGTAATATTTATTTTGAAAATAAACGATATATATAAAATATATTTAATTTAATGTTTCATTTTTAAAGTGTTTATATACATTTCTTCTCGAAATATGTGGAAGGACATTTTGGTATTTTCTTTTTGACTTTAGAAGTGATTATTTTAGTAGGACTTTTTTTATAAATAGAAGTAGTTATTTCTTCTACAGACTTATGTATAGTTTTTGTACTTATTCTTTAAAGTGGCACTTTATTTTCCTTCAGAGTCGTCCCTTTTTGATTCTCTTCTTAATTCAACCAAATTTTTAATGAATCTAGATTATTCTCACTCTTGTTCAACCAATTATTTAATAAGTAAAATGGGGACTACTCTGAACTAAAATAACGAGCCGTGTCTAGTCGTCTTTTTAAAATCAATATTTTCGTTAATAGTGGCAGATTGCATTTGCCCTGTTTTGATTTTCAATCGTTCTCATTCTTTAAAAATAAAGATTATTAAAATTCTATTGCTTTAATTTATAGATAAGAATTTTCATTTTCGTTCAGAGTAGTCCGCATTTTACTTATTAAATATTAGGACGTTCTGAGGAAAGAGACACTCGAAAAAAATTAAATAAATAATTTACTATAAAAGATATAAAGTTAAAAATTAGCATATGTATAGATAAGAACCTTCTGCATCTAATACATTTATCCATCTTTCGGGTAACTTCTGGATACCATTCATAAAACCTTTAGCATTAAGCTCCTGAATTGCACTTTCTAGCTGAATTTCTAGTTCATTCCAATCGCCGTAAATATTCTCTTTTAACTTCCTCTTTAATTTCCCAAAACAATTGAAATCAGGTGGGATAATATCAGGGCTATAAGGAGGATGATCCCAAACCCGAATATTTTCATCAATAAAATAGTGCTTTATAAGACTTGATTTATGTGTTCTAGCATTATCATCTAATATTATAGGCACCTTGAATTTCTATCAGGTGACTATTTGTCTAATAATTTGATTAGGAAGTTTTTATAGACTTCTGCAGTTACTGTCTCTTTAGGAGTACAGAGCTTCCAATAAACAACTCCTTGAAGACCCATTGCTACTATTAGCATTCTCTTTCTTTCATATTTATATTGAAGTGCAAATTCAGGTTGGTCTTCATTCTTATTTCTCCAAGGTCGAATCTGGTCACGTTAGAGTTGCATGTATAAAGACACCCAAGTTTCATCTATTGCCAAAGTTCGATTAATTTATTTATTTTTTCTTGATAAGAGTTGCATATTGTTTTTACATGCTAACACTCTATGCTCTCTTTATTTAGCCGGGAGAAAATGACGTACCCATTTACTTAATAATTTTTTCGTTTGTAAATCTTCTGTTAAATATCGAAATACTGTTGTTTTACTACAATTCGCCCGCATGGAAAGTTCGAGGCAAGATCATGTTCTAGTTTGGGCTAACAGTTCTTTAATTTCATCTATTACATTTTCTTTTTTCGAGACATCACTTGTATCGCCTCCTCGGCTATCTTCGACCACATTGTAGCCTTTCTTAAGCTTAGTAACTAAATGTTTGACTGTATTTAGTTTATAGGTACTATTTCCAACTGATTCAACTAATTCTTTATGAATTATCCCAGAACTGTGTCCCAGGATTACGCCAAATTTGATGAAAATCCGCTGTTCTTTATCTGAAATTGAATCTTATAATTTTTCAAGCTATTCATGATAATATTCAAAATATAAATATTTATAAATAAAGCTTGTAGTCTATATAAATTAATTTAAAAGTCTTGATATTATTAGTATATTAAAGGCGTAATTAAACAAAATTCGAGTGTCTCTTTGCGCGGAACACCCTAATGATTGGTTGAATAATAATCTAGATTCATTAAAAATTTGGTTGAATTAAGAAGAGAATCAAAAAGTGACTACTCTGAATAAAGCGCCATAATAAAGTTTATTTAATGTGTGTGATTTTGTGTTTCAAAAATCACATAATTTGTGTGTAAATTTATAAAATTTGACAGGAATAACAGACTACACCTTATGATCGGAAAAACCTGTATTATTTAAAGTTTAACTCCTTCCGAGGTTATAACTTCTCAAAAAACTAAAAATATTTCAGCCATGTAATGTGATTAATTTTATAAAGGCGCTGCGTTAATAAGCCATAAGACTTTATAATAAAAAGTATTTAAAGCAGCTAATCATCTGATAAAATATAAAAATGAACCCATTATTTTTAATAAGCAGTATAGTATCTGACCAAAAGACTTGTAATACGCCTAGAGGGCAATGTAGAGTAAGCAGACCTAAACCAAAAGAACTTAAAATAGCAGTTTATCCAAGAGAAAACTATAATGGACCAAGAAGAGTTTATAGAACAGGCAGGTATTATGGATGTATCAATATTGAACCGGATAACTATATTATAAAGTCATTTCAAACTTCTGAGAACATGGATGTAGTATTTCATTATGGCCCTGATTGTGTCTACAATGCTACCAGTTCTTATATTGGTAACACTCCTAATACTGGGGAATTTAGTGGATGTCCTGGATCGATTTTTGTCAAATACAGAGATGATAGAGATTGTAAAAAATAAAGTTTTTATTTTTTATATGCTAGATTTGCGATAATTCACATTTGAAACAAAATACACTATTAATTTTTGATAATTTATAATGTGCAAATTTTGATTAATTATTTAAAATAACTTTTTGTTCTTTTCAACTCTTTATTGATAAATTCTGATCCTGCAATTAAATTTTTAAAAGATTCACCAGAAAATAGGAAAATAAAGAAGTATGTGTTTTTAATATCAATTAATTATAAGTTGGAATATTTACTTGTGATGAATATTATTACCATTGGAGCTTTTATCTTATTTCAGCCACTTTAAGTCACGGTCACATTAGCCAATCAAAAATTGAGGCATTTGTTAGTATTTATACCTGAATGACACAATAAAAATCAAATGAAATCAATCATATTTTTAAGTTCGTTTGCATTAACACAAAACAGTCAAGATAAATGCAGAGTCTATAGTGGAAGTTGTTCAAGAAAAGCTGATGTCCCAAATCCGATCAAAATGAGAGCGTTTTCTGAAGCCAATTATAAAGGAAAAATATCCTCATTGACCTTCAATGGAGCTCAAGGGTGTATAAATTTCAATGGGAATGGTGCTTCTTTCAAATCTATGCAAATTCCGAGCAATATATATGTTTTCTTCCATTATGGTCAAAATTGTGTTTACGAAAGCTTCTCTACTATCAGAGGAAACAAAACTAACATCAATGTCAATAAATTTCCTGGATCTATATTTATCAGATATAAAGATCCAACCAAATGTTAAATAAATGCTTGATTTTGATTTTCTAAAATTTATTTTCTTTTTGAAACGATTTTATAAGCTTATCTTGTTAAACTTTTATAAAGGTTATGTATAAATTGGGCTATGCTCAGAACTCCACACCCAATAGCCAAATATGGAAGAAAGTCGGATGTAAAATCTAGATTTTTGATTTTTATAGGCACATTTTACATATTTTTTGAAAATTTTTGCTCCATCCGACTCTAAAATCATTTTTAGTTGAAATTATTAGGTCATTTGTTTAGTATATTTTTACCCAAGAAACCTAGCTTTTTCGATATTTTAGAGCAAGACCTGAACAAAACCCATGAAAGCGGGTCGGGCATATACCGGTTTATTAATTTAAAAAGAAAGCCATATATAAACCAGGCATTTTCAAACTTTGATTAAGCGTTCTTAGCTTGAACTTTTCTCGAAATTATCGATGGTTAAAACCATTTTCTGAATTTGTTCTGTGACTACAGAAACCTTGCATTAATTTATGGTATTCCTTGAAAAAATTATCGATAAATACACAATATATTTTGTTTGACACAAATATTCTGAAATTGCCCTTTCATATATACAGAGATTATTTTTAGTTCCGAAAGATAAAAACTAAGGGCTGGGGTTAAATCATATCTGAGATTAAAGTTGCTCATAATACCATTATTTATTGTCAATTGAGTAGATTCATCAAAAAGGAATAGAATTTATACATTTAAGCTGTATAATTTTAGATTACAATTTATTGTAATAACTACTTTTGTTGTCGCCATTCTACACAGCCATTATAAGCCACTAACAAAGTTGCCAAAGAAAAACAGTGGCATATATTAGTATTTAAAACCTCGGAGCTTATAAACGAATCAAATGAAATCAATCCTCTTCTTAAGTGCATTAGCACAGAACAACAGAAACAAATTCGCTAAGAACGAAAAATGCTCAGGTTATGCGTCGGTGCCAGACTCCATCGATGTAATAGGATACTCTGAACCGAACTATAATGGTTCTACCTATACACTAACTTTGGAAGGTCAATATGACTGTGTTAATTTAGATGATGCTCCTACTTTCAAATCGATACAAATTCCTGAAAATGTCGAGGTTAGCTACCATTATGGAGAAGATTGTGTTTATGAAAATTTTGCTAGGTTTAATGGAAGCAATAGTAACTTAGATGGTATCTGTCCTGGGTCTATTTTTATAAAATATAAAGACCCTACTGACTGTTCTCAATAAATGCTTAAACTTGATCTTTAATGGAGTAAAAGCAATTCAGAAATCCCAATCTTAAGTGTTTTTAACATGCAGATATAATTTAAAATATGCAATATTAACCCTTTTAGTGCCAGATGCCAATATTTGGCTTTAAGCCTCCTGTTTCAGTCGATAAATTTTAATGTATATCAGCTTTTAATTGATCTAAACATAAACAGATGGTAATATAGTTGTACGTGTTATTTTTATTAATATCTCTCTATTTAATGTTACATTTTTATCTAGATTCGTTTTACAGATTTTTTAAAAATATATTTATTCTAGAAGAAATTCATGGCATTAAAAGATAATGTTATTATATAAATCTTTTCTCATCTCCAATGACAGGAAATCCACGAGAAATATAGTCAAGAACTTTTAGGTAGGGATTTCT
Source organism: Holacanthella duospinosa (assembly GCA_002738285.1). Lineage (NCBI taxonomy): Eukaryota > Metazoa > Arthropoda > Collembola > Poduromorpha > Neanuridae > Holacanthella > Holacanthella duospinosa. Next base: position 5,866 of record NIPM01001566.1, read on the forward strand.
CTGCAGAGAATAATTGTATAGACCTTTCATCTCTACATTTTACCTAGATCACCTTTCTCTTAAGATCAAGTACAAAAGTTTCCAAAATTATTAGGGCGTTCCAAGCAAAAAGACACTTGAAAAAAATTAATTAAATAATTTACTATAAAAGATATAAAGTTAAAAATTAGCATATGTATAGATACGAACCTTCTGCATCTATTACACTTCTTCATCTTTCTGGTAACTTCTGGATACCATTCATAAAACCTTTAGCATTAAGCTCCTGAATTGCACTTTCTAGCTGAATTTCTAGTTCATTCCAATCGCCGTAAATATTCTCTTTTAACTTCCTCTTTAATTTCCCAAAACAATTGAAATTAGGTGGGATAATATCAGGGCTATAGGGAGGATGATCCCAAACCCGAATATTTTCATCAATAAAATACTGCTTTATAAGACTTGATTTATGCGACTTAGCATTATCATGTAACATTATAGGCACCTTAAATTTCTTATCAGGTAACCATTTGCTTAATAATTTGATTAGGAAGTTTTTATAGAGATCTGAAGTTACAGTCTCTTTAGGAGCACAGAGCTTCCAATAAGCAACTCCTTGAAAATCCATTGTTAGTATTAGCATTCTCTTTCTTTCATATTTAGATTGAAGTACAAATTCAGGTGGGTCTTCATTCTTGTTTCTCCAAGATCGAATCTGGTCACGTTGGGGTTGCATGTATAAAGACACCCAAGTTTCATCTATAGCTAAAGTTCGATTAATTAATTTATTTTGTCTCGATAAGAGTTGCATATTGTTTTTACATGCTAACACTCTATATTCTCTTTGTTCATCCGTGAGAAAATGATGTACCCATTTGCTTAATAATTTTTTCATTTGTAAATCTTCTGTTAAATATCGAAATACTGTTGTTTTACTACAATTCGCCCGCATGGAAAGTTCGAGGCAAGACTATGTTCTAGTTTGGGCCACTAATTATTTAATTTTATCTATTACATTTTCTTTTTTCGAGAGATCACTTCTATCGCCTCCTCGACTATCTTCGACCACATTGTAACCTCTCTTAAGCTTAGTAACTAAATGTTTGATTGTATTTAGTTTATAGGTACTATTTCCAACTGATTCTTTATGAATTATCCCAGAATTGTGTCCCAAGATTACGCCAAATTTGATGAAAATCCGCTATTCTTTATCTGAAATTGAATCTTATAATTTTTCAAGCTATTCATGATAATATTCAAAATATAATTATTTATAAATAAAGCTTGTAGTATATATAAATTAATTTAAAGTCTTGATATTATTAAAGGCGTAATTAAACAAAATTCGAGTGTCTCTTTACGCGGAACGTCCTAATATTATAAAATTGATTTTGACACCCAAAATCAGGTTTTATCACGTTATATGTATCATGGGGCATTCAAGCAGGGACAATTTGCAAATGAAAAAGTGCAAAAGAAATAAAAAAAGTGAAGTTTGAAATTTTCAAGCATTAGTACAAGTAATCATTTGATCATAGAGTTTATGATTATAAGCAGTGCATTTATCCAAAAAATAAAGAGAAGGTAATCTCGAATTAAAATAATTCGAGCGTAGCAGAAATACTAGACTATTTCTTATTATTTATAACTATTCACTTTAGTAGAGAGAAATTGTGGATGAAAAAATTTGATACAGAATCTGACAAAAATTCAAATTCGACCCTGAGCATAGCGAAGGTCGAGTGCTAAGTTACTCGTTATTGATAAGATTTGTTCATTGAATACCTTCAGCAGAAATACGATAATAAAAAGCAATTTATTGATAATTAAGAAACAAAACCAAAAAAGGGAGAGAGCTACAAAATTAATGGTTTATACTCAAAGATCCTTTCATAGTGATCTCATTACTTATGTATTTTAGTAAAAAAGTTGAATTTCAACTTTCTTTGATAGATTCCATCCTAAAGAAGTTCCAAATCAATTCGACTCGACCCAAAAGAACAAAGAACCACTCAATAGGGTATAGGTAAACTTGCTGATTATCTCTACATAGCTTTCTTTACCTGTTGCTGCAAATAGAAGCATTCTCTAAAAGTTCACGTCTAAACGACCTTATGGAAATTGATTGAGTTTATACAGAAATACGATGAATTCAAAAATAAGTAAATAATAAAAGCGAAATTCAGCATTTAATTTTCCTGCAACAACAACTCAAAAATTTTATACAATCTCTTTTGTTCAGTTTGAACCAACTTCTCACCTTGATTTCTCAACCAACAGATATTTCCCCCAGAGACGTCATCAATTTCTGCATGAGTAGGATCATCAATATTCGATTGGATTCTAAAATAATTCAAATCATCAGCAAGGACGTTAGAAATCTGATAATTGCAAGTTTCCATAGAAGAGCTAATAAGAGCATTTGGAAAATAGACAGCCCAGCTCAAGAGACTCCATTTCGACACCTGAGAATCCGATTGATGGATTTTGCGACACCCTGTTTACAATGATACAAGCAGAACATCTTTAGTACTAATACCGTATTCTTTAGCAGCTTCTGTGAGAGCACATAAAGCAGGAGAGTTGGATACTAAGGCATCATCAACGAAATATCTATAGTCATCAATTTTAGTCTCTGATCTAGTGTTAGATTCTTCACAACTTGAAGCATCAAATCCAGTTACCTTAATAGGCTTGAAAAAAGCTGGTGCACTTGAAGTAGCGTCCAAGACATCGACCATTTTATAGTTATATTTTTGATCTTTTTTTGCGGTAGAGCTTTTAAAGAAATAAGGTGCACCATTATGAACATCATAAGTAGGTATAATGATAGGAACAAGAGTGTCTGTAATTCTTAAATCTTGTGCATATTGTAAAAGGACATCTCTTTTAGGTTTGTTAGGATAAATAGGACTGAATAATCCGAACCCGGATATAAGTTTTTGCATCATTGATCTGTGGAATATTTTCGGTCTTTCTCGATATGTAAAGTTCAATCACTTGTTTAGCAGAATATTTAGCCTTCTTTTCTGATTTGTGCAGTATCTTTGGGCAAACACAATATCCCACCCAACAAAGCACCAGTACTAGTGCCACTAACCAGATCAAATAACTCGTTTATTTGCTTACCTGTGTTCTTTTCGATATATTATAGAACCAAAGATGGTATTATTCCTCTTATACCTCCACCATCTATCGCCAATATTCTGAAATACTTGTGTTTTCTTTTAACATCCTTTTCGACCTTTGAAGTAGGGTCAATGTGCCTAATTGTGATGACCGATTTTATTTTTATCAATAACTTAATTATTAAAGCAGAAAGAAATTATCTGCTATCGTTAGAAATATTTATTAAGTTTACAATATTTGATTTTTATTTATTTAATTTATTTTTAAAGTTTTATGGCTAAACAGATTTGAAGCAGACATGTAATGATTACAATTACTCGATCTAAATTAAGTCTAATAGAAAAAGTATTTATAAATATAAAATTATCTGTTAATGGATTATAAAAATCTAAATTATAAAAAAATAAATAGATAATCAGGTATAGTATGTGAAATTCTGCATGAATTTTCATGCAGAAGTGCGTAATTGTGAATATCTGCATTTCCTAATTGTGAAACATTGATTTGATTTAAAATTTATATTCAGTTAATATGGCACTTTATTCCCTTTTTGCTTAACTCAATTAAATTATTAATCAACCAATTATTTAATAAAAGGACTTAAAGTGTCATATGACAGTTCTTTAAGTTTTCCTGTAAACAGAAATAAGATATCAAAATGATCCAGAAAAACTACTTCGATATGAGCAATTGTTCCCCCAACATTTAATAATTTGGAAAATTGTAATTCTATTACTAAATTTGAGAATATTTTGATGAAAACAATAGCACCATTTTTAGCAAGAAAGAAAAAAAGAATCTGAAATCATTACTACTGAACAATTTTTGAATCAAATCCGAAACCTTAAAAAGTCCACTAAAAAAGGTCAGGAAAATATGATAATAAAATTTATATTTTGCTTTATTGCTTTAATATTCCTTTTTAATAATAAAATTATAATTATCACTATTAGGAGTCGGGATTATCACAATTAGGAATTCCATATTACAAAAGCGTAACTTTTAAAGGTAAAAAACATAACGTTTTTATAGGCTTATTGATTTTATATAAATTAAGTAGTGTAGATTATAGTCAAAATAAATAAATTATAAACTTGTTATAAACATAAATTTACATTTTGTATTATTTATTTAGTTTAAGTGAACCAATGCAATTTCCGATCACAATTAGGCACATTCACCCTAGATTAATTTCATCGTAACCTTTAATGTCAACAGAGCCTGGTAGAAAGAACCCCACCATTTGAGCTTGATGCTTCTTGGTTATTCATTTTCTGCAACTTTATTTTGAAAAGATTATCTCAAAAACTCAATTTTATATGTACGTTTTAAAATTATGGCATACCGAGATAGTATGAAAAGTAATTTATGAATCATTATGACCCATCCGCTCATTTTTAAAGTAAAACAATGACCTTATTTTTTTAATAACTATTGATCAAAAAATATAAATTTATAAAGATTATAGTTTATTTGTGACACGATCTACGGCATAATTAGGAAGTTTACAAGAAGCGAAACCAAAATATTAGAATTTTGGAGTATATTTTTGTTCATAGTCTGACCAAGAAATATCGATAAATGAGTACATTTTTAAGGTCCGCTTTTTTTTAAAAAAATAACGAAATTTATTTTGTTTGTAACAACAAATCACAAATTTTATCCAATCTCTTCTGTTCCGAGAAAACCAACTCATTGCCTTGATTTTTCAGCCAATCGATATTACCTTTAGAAACATCATCAATTTCTGCATGATCAGGATCATCAATATTTGATTGGATTCTAAAATAATTCAAATCATCAGCAAGGACGTTAGAAATCTGATAATCGCAAGTTTCCATACTGGCGCTGATTAGTGAATTTGGGAAGAACTTTGCCCAGCTTAAGAGGCCCCATTTCGATACTTGAGCATCAGTTTGATGGATTTTTTGACTTCCAGTGCCCAATGATACGAGTAAAACATCTTCTCTGTTGATACCATAGTTTTTAGTAGCCTCTGCAAGAGCACATAATGCTGGAGAGTTGGCTACTAATGCACCATCTACAAAACATCTGTAATTATCCTTTATATTGGAATTCATTCCAGAATCAGGCACTTCATGATTAGAAGCATCAAATCCATCCACTTTGCAAGGCTTGAAGTAAGTGGGTGCACTTGAAGTAGAATCCAAAACATCTACCATTCTATAATTATACTTTGGATCTTTCTTAGCCGCAGAGCTTTTGAAAAAATAAGGCTCGCCATTATGAACATCATAAGCTGGTATAAGGATAGGTGTAAGTGTATCTGTAATTCTCAATTCTTGAGCATATTGTGATATAATATCTCTTTTGGGTTTATTTGAATAACTTGCACTAAATAATCCATATCCAGATTTCAATTTTTGTAGGAGTGGCTTTTGGAACATTTTAGGCGTTTCTTGATAATAAAGTTGGGTAACTTGCTCAGCAGAATATTTGGCGGCCTTTCCTGAGTCATTAGTTTTCTCTTCTGGATTATTTGGGTTCGAATCCTGTGCAGCATCTTTAGGTAAAGTTAATATTCCACCTAATAAAGCACCTGTACTTGTTCCACTGATCAAGTCGAATAATTCATGTATTTGTTTACCAGTTTTCTTTTCAATATATTCTAGAACTAAAGATGGTATGATTCCTCTAATACCTCCTCCATCTATTGCCAATATTCTGAAGTATTTGGACTTCGACTCTGGAGGGATTTGAAACATCTCGTCATTATCGCTGTTTTTGAAGATGGGGGAGCCAGTAACGGTATTATCATCAGATAAAGTTGTAGTCAGATTAGATGTTGCGAGGTTTTCCATTTTTCTATAAATGTGTTTTTCTCTTTCTTTTATACTTGTTTATTCGGCTTCTTTTGGATTAAGGAATGACATTTTTAGAATCTCTGTCGAGGCTTTAACAAACAAAAGTCCCTAAAATCATTTCAAAAATATGCGATCAACTCTCAAATAAAAACTCAAACTAGACAATTTCTACTCAAGCCTAAATTCAAGTAAAAATAATATTGATCGGATTTTTAAGGGGTTAAATTAGATTTTTATTTAGCTTACAAATATTTGAATAGCCATTTTTGGCTCTAAATTGATAGCAATGTGAACATGGCATTTAATATTTTCCACATTTTAACGAAATAAGTTAAAGCAAATTCAACTATCTTGTAATTTATAAATAGCATTATGTAGACTCCACTTTAATTTAACAACCAAGTTAAAATGAAACTCTCTTAGACTTACTTATTTTTAAAAACAGTTAAAATTGACCGTTTTAATTTAAGGGTGTTTTTAGATTGATTATAATCGAATTTTTATGTAAAATAATGATCTTGATCTTAATCATTATAAAGAATTTTTCGAGATCAAAAATGCACCTGATTTAAATTCAAAAACTGAAAATAAGACATAATCATGCTAAACATCTATTTTTTAGAATGTAACATAATATGATAGATTTTTTATTAAAATGAACAATTTTTTATTTAGATTTTTTGTAAAAAAGATCAAATAATGTTTCATAATATCAATTGATTATATGAAATCAATTAGATAAAAATCAGAATAATTTCCAATTCTTGGAATATAATGATTACTACATATTTGATTTACGATTCTTTATATTACTGTAAATGATTTAATAGAAGCCTTCAGCTTGTATTAAAACCTCGGCTGGACCTGGCCTCTATTTTGAAAAATTTTATGATGTAAAATCTACTATATAATTAGAAAAAAAATCAGAAATATCATCATCGAGATGAACTTTATTCTCTAACTGTGAATCATTGACATTACCAAATTCTTGTTTGTCTGATTCTGACTTATGTTTTAATAAATTTTTTTTGCTGAAGTCGTAATCATATAAAAACTCATTACATAATTCTGAATAGTTTAAAGGTTTTTTCGATTCTGGGTTATTGTTAGATAATAACTCTTCAAGGATTTTAGAATCAACAAGTCTATAAGCCCGTTCTTTCGAACTAGGTGAAAAATAAGTTATGGAGAAAATATAAGATTATAAGATAATTTTAATAATTATTTGTATAAATTTAATGATTGACAATCTTTTATAATAAATTAAGTTATAATAGTGTTTTTAGATTATATATTGAAAAATGTAATATCTCAAACTCCTGTAAAAATCATTCTATCTTTATATTAGTGCGTTCCGCGCAAAGAGACACTCGAAAAAAATTAAATAAATGATTTACTATAAAAGATATAAAGTTAAAAATTAGTATGTTTATAGATACAAACCTTTCTGCATCTATTAAACTTCTCCATCTTTCGGGTAACTTCTGGATACCATTCATAAAACCTTTAGCATTAAGCTCCTGAATTGCACTTTCTGGCTGAATTTCAAATTCATGCCAATCATTATAAATGTTTTCCTTTAACTTCCTCTTTAATTGTCCAAAACAATTGAAATCAGGTAGGCTAATATCAGGGCTATAGTGAGGATGATCCCAAACCCGAATATTTTCATTAATAAAATACTGCTTTATAAGTCTTGATTGATGTAGCTTAGCATTATTATGTAATATTATAGGAACCTTAAATTTCTTATCAGGTAACCATTTGTCTACTAATTCGATTAGGAAGATTTTATAGACATCTGAAGTTACAGTCTCTTTAGGAGTACAGAGCTTCCAATAAGTAACACCTTGAAAATCCATTGCTAATATTAGCATTCTCTTTCTTTCATATTTAGATTGAAGTAAAAATCCAGGTGGGTCTTGATTCTTATTTCTCCAAGATCGAATCTGGTCACGTTAGAGTTGCATGTATAAAGACACCCAAGTTTCATCTATTGCCAAAGTTCGATTAATTAAGTTGTTTTGTCTCTATAAGAGTTTCATATTGTTTTTAAATGCTAACACTCTATGCTCTCTTTATTTATCCGGGAGAATATGAGATACCCATTTACTTAATAATTTTTTCGTTTGTAAATCTTCTGTTAAATATCGAAATACTGTTATTTTACTACAATTTAGTCTTATGGAAAGTTCGAGACAAGGCAATGTTCTAGTTTGGGTCACTAATTATTTAATTTTATCTATTACATTTTCTTTTTTCGAGACATCACTTGTATCGCCTCCTCGGCTATCTTCGACTACATTGTAACCTCTCTTAAGCTTAGTAACTAAATGTTTGACTGTATTTAGTTTATAGGCACTATTTCCAACTGATTCAACTAATTCTTTATGAATTATCCAAGAGCTGTGTCCCAGGATTACGCCAAATTTGATGAAAATCCGCTTTTCTTTATCTAAAATAAAATCTTTTAATTTTTGCAATCTATTTGTAATAATATTCAAAATATTATTATTATAAATAAAGCTTGTAGTCTATATGAATTAATTAAAAAGTCTTGATATTATTAGTATATTATTGAAGGAATTATTAAACAAAATTCGAGTCCCTCTTTGCGCGGAACGCCCTAATAATATGGATTATTATTATATAGTTTAACACAAAATGTTTTTTGTAAAAATAATGTTATTTTTTTGAATAAGAATGTAAAATAATATTTAATTCAAGATCTCATGATTATAATTTCAATTTTATATGGCTCTTTATTTTCCTTCAGAGTAGTCCCTTTTTGATTCTTTGCTTAACTCAACCAACTTTTTAATGAATCAGATTATTCTCACTCTTGTTCAACCAATTATTTAATAAGTAAAATGGGGACTACTCTGAACGAAAATAAAGTGCCATATTTATTAGATAAGAGATATTTATTAATAAAAAAATTTATATAAAGAACATTTAAATCTTCTAATTAAAAACATAAAAATCTTAATTAGATTAGTAAAGTTTAATAACTTGTATAGATTCTTAAATTGTATTTCTAAACATAATTATCATTGATGATTATATGGCACTTTATTTTTGTTCAGAGTAGTCCCCATTTTACTTATTAAATAATTGGTTGAACAAGAGTGAGAATAGTCCAGATTCATTAAAAATTTGGTTGAATTAAGAAGAGAATCAAAAAGGGACTACTCTGAAGGAAAATAAAGAGTCATATAATTTATCTTTTATTATAATCTAATTGTTTAAGATTGATAATTTAAAGATTTACCAAATATATGTAAAAATTAAAAACCTTATTGATATCTTTTTTAATTGTCTCTAACAATATTAAATTCTTTTTTAAGATATTTGAATCCTTTTCTCATAAATTAAGTTTAAATGTTTTTTATGAAAATTTTTTTCTTTGTATTTCAAATTTTATAAGTGTTTTGGTTGAAATAAATTAAGAATAAAAATGACACGTGATCAAATTTACTAAAACGTTATATACTCTATCTAGAGAAGATATTTAAAATCTAATATAGCCTATGTTACCCGCAGTATTTTTACCTATCTTTTGATCTAATTTTTATGTTATTTTCTTTAGTCCTACTAAAGTGATTGACGAACACATACACATTCTCCATTTTAGTAATATGGGACAAAATTTTTGAAGCCTCGGTTATAATTCTAAAATATTAGTGATCATAGTGAAAATAGGTTGAGGAAGCAACTAAAATGGCAAGAAATATAGCTAAGAGATATTTTATGGATAGTAAAGTTGATAAATACATAAATTTATTTTCATTCTTACTATTTTATGCATTCAAGAAACTAAAATTCCTCGACTAATTAGAATAGAATTATGTTTCAAAATTTTTGTCCCATATAGATTTAGAAACAGGTTTATTGGAAAAAGATAAAATGACCATCTTTATAATTTCAATGTTATTCATTACATAATCTATATTTATTAATAAATAATTTTATATAAAGAACTTTTACTTTTAAATCTTCTTTTAATTAAAATATATAAATCTTAATTAGATTAGTATTCAAGCAAGGTTTAATAGCTTATATTCTTAAATTGTGTTTCTAAACATAACTGATTATATATATAATTTATCTTTTTTATAATCTAATTGTTTAAGATTAATAATTTGAAGATTTACTGAATATATATAAAAATTAAAAAAAACCATTAATATCTTCTTTTAATTGTCTCTAACAATATTAAATTCTTTTTTTAAATACTTGAATCCTTTCTTCATAAATTAAGTTCAAATGTTTTTGTTTATGAAAAATTTTTTCTTCATATGGGACAAAATTTTTGAAACATAATTCTATTCTAATTAGTCGAGGAATTTTAGTTTCTTGAATGCATAAAATAGTAAGAATGAAAATAAATTCATTTATTTACTATCCATAAAATATCTCTTAGCTATATTTCTTGCCATTTTAGTTGCTTCCTCAACCTATTTTCACTATGATCACTAATATGAAAGAATTATAACCGAGGCTTCAAAAATTTTGTTCCATATGCACAATATTTTCTTACATAATTATATTCTAATTGGTCGAGAACTTTGAATGCATAAAATTGTAAATAAATTCATGTATTTACTATCCATAAAATATCTCTTGGCTATATTTCTTGCCATTTTAATTGCTTCCTAAACCTATTTTCACTATGATGCACTAGTATTCTAGAATTATAACTGAGGCTTCAAAAATATTGTGCCATATGGGAAAAATTTTTGAAGCATAATTCTATTCTAATTAGTCGAGGAATTTTAGATTCTTGAATGCATAAAATAGTAAGAATGAAAATAAATTCATGTATTTACTATCCATAAAATATCTCTTAGCTATATTGGACAAAATTTTTGAAGCATAATTCTATTCTAATTAGTCGAGTAATTTTAGTTTCTTGAATGCATAAAATAGTAAGAATGAAAATAAATTCAAATATTTATCAACTTTACTATCCATAAAATATCTCTTAGCTATATTTCTTGCCATTTTAATTGCTTCCTCAACCAATTTTCACTATGATGCGCTAATATTCTAGAATTATAACCGAGGCTTCAAAAATTTTGTGCCATTTTAATTGCTTCCTCAACCAATTTTCACTATGATGCACTAATATTCTAGAACTATAACCGAGGCTTCAAAAATTTTGTCCCATATTTCAAATTCTATAAGTGTTTTGGTTAAAATAAATTAATAATAAAAATGACACGTGATCAAATTTACTAAAACGTCATTTTACTCTATGTAGAGAAGATATTTTAAAATCTAATATAGTCAATGTTACCCGCAATGTTTTTGTCTATCTTTTGATATAATTTTTATATTATTTTCTTTAGTCCTAGTAAAGTGATTGACGTACACACACACACGCATTCGTGATTTTAGTAATATGGGACAAAATTTTTGAAACATAATTCTATTCTAATTGGTCGAGGAATTTTAATTTCTTGAATAAATAAAATAGTAAGAATGAAAATAAATTTATATATTTATCAACTTTATTATCCATAAAATAT
>NIPM01001567.1:0-17327 GCA_002738285.1 Holacanthella duospinosa
AGATGAAAATTACCTTTTTTTTAACTAAAGATCTATAAAAATTGCTTTAATTCTTTTTGCAACGGTCTTATATCGTTTTTTTTCGGATTTTCGGCGGAAATACTAATAATCCGGTTATCTGTATCAATAGAAGTAGTACCCATTTTTAATAAATCAGAATTGAGGAGATTATTTTTCTTTACTTACTGAAGGTTCAAGAATTATCATTTGGAATTCTAGATAGACCTTCCTGTGGTCATAAAATTAAAAAGTATCAAACCGCATTATCAATGAATTAATACAATCAGCCTTTACCCGGGATAAAGTAATCTTATATTCCGTTTCAGGAAGTTTTCTTTAAAACAGCTGATCATGGAAAACTCGCAATTAACACAGCTATTTTATATAAATGCTATCATTATAGTATATTTTTTCTGTTTAGTGTTTTCATCTAAGCTAAATGATCAAAACACTGTTTTAATCTGTTGTTTAACTTAATCATTTGTCCATATAGTTGTTGTGTTTACAGTAATTATTTATTATTATTACATCTTGTAGTGTAGACGAAATCCAATAATTTCACTTGCATTTGAGCATATATAGGCAAGGTTTTTAAAATCTTGTCGATAAGATTTAGCTTTTCTTTTTATAATTATCTAACTGCTCTGATCATCTAACAAACAATCTAATATATCAATCGTCATTGTAAGGTTTTTTTTCTGCCTTTATCTTGTAGGTCTTTATTGTAACACATAAATATTTATTTTCTCAATATGGAATTATCTAACTTGTGTTTGCGTAGATATAGATATCTACAAATATCTATATCTATCTACGTTTATAAAATATTTAATACTTTAATAATCAATTTCACATTATTTTAAAATAACGGTTAGTCCTTTTGCACCATGTGCTCCTACAACAAGGGCCTGTTCTATATCTGCTGTTTTAGAAGGACCGGAAATGAAAACGCCAAAACCGGAATCGTTAAATTGTATTGTATCATAACCATCATGCATATTATTTACAATGTGGCTTTTGTCCAAAACAATAACCAGATATTCAGAAATAAAATAGATAACCTTTTGTCTTACATTTTGAGGAATCCATATACATCCGTTTTCTGCAACTCCCACTTCTCCCTGAATAACGGATAAATCAACATGTTTTAAATCATGTGGATCCTCTACTGTATCAGGATTGATATTTGCCAGTGTAATTTCAGTTACATTAGAAGCAATATTTTTTGCTTCAGGATATAAACCTTTGATAATTTCATTTATATCTTCTCCGGGTTCAAGTAATCGGGCATCGCCTCCTACCATTTTGCTCATTTCAATGAATTTTGCAATTTTATCGGGATATTGAACGGCGTTCAGTGTAATATCAGGCATATCATACTTCGTTCTGATATTGCGTTTTACTTTATTTAATATTTCGTTTTTACTACTCATAGTGTATGTTTTATGATCTATAGTTGTATTGTTTTCAGGAAAAAGAGATGTTTTTTAATTTCTTATTTCTCACGTCTAAATTATTTTTCTTTTTTCACTTTTCCCTTTTTCCACATAGAAGTAAAAGATTCTTTTGCAAATGAAGGTAATTCTCTTCCTTTTCCCCAATCGTTTAACCCGTTATAAATCATAAAACGAGGCATGTGATTTACAATAGAGCTAAATTTTAAACTAGTTCGGAATAGAGCAGGATGTGTAAATAGGAATTTCAAAGTTTTCGATATTTTTTTCTTAGTAGGGTCTGCTACTTTATATTTATCTAGATCCTGTCTCCATTTATAGATTTGATCTGCTAAATCTATTTTTGCAGGACACACATTATTACAAGAATAACAAAGTGAGCATGCTGAAACATTATCGTGATACCTTTCAGGTGATTTGAGCATTCCAAGGTTAATACCTACAGGTCCCGGAATAAAATAAGTATAGGAATAACCACCGGTTCGGCGGTATACCGGGCAGGTATTCATACAGGCACCACAACGGATACAGTTTAATGTCTTGATATGATCGTCATTACTCAATATTTCGCTTCTTCCGTTATCGACAATAACAATATGCATTTCAGATCCTTCACGGGGCTGGGGCTTACGGAAGTGAGAAGTATAGGAAGTTATGGGTTGTCCGGTTGCAGAACGTGCTAATAAGCGGATATATACTGCCAGTGATTTATGATCCGGAATTAGTTTTTCCATTCCCATAGAAACAATGTGTACTTTGGGTAAAGAAGTTCCCATATCAGCATTTCCTTCATTTGTGCAAACTACAATATCTCCGGTTTCAGCAATACCAAAATTTGCTCCTGTCATTCCTACATCGGCAGTCAGGAATTCATCTCTTAGATGCTGACGGGCAGCTCTTGTAAGATAAGTAGGATCACTATTTCCTTTTTCTGTTCCCAGTTTATCCTCAAACAAAGTTCCTACTTCTTCTCTTTTTAAGTGGATGGCAGGCATTACGATATGACTGGGCGGTTCATCCATTAACTGAAGAATACGTTCTCCTAAATCACTTTCTATAACCTCTATTCCTTTTTTAATTAAATAAGGGTTCATGTGACATTCTTCCGTAAGCATGGATTTACTCTTTACTAATTTTTTAGCATTATGATCTTTAAGAATTCTATATACAATCTCATTGTGTTCTTGTGCGTCTTTAGCCCAGTGTACTATAACACCGTTTGCTTCTGCATTTTTAGCAAACAGCTCCAGATAATGATCCAGATGACTGATTGTATGCATTTTTATCTTACTTGATAGTTCTCTCAATTCCTCCCATTCGGGAATATCCATTGCTACTTTGTCTCTTTTTTCACGAACCATCCATAATGTTTCGTTGTGCCATGCAGCTTGTTCTTTGTTATCTAAAAAATCTTTTGCTGCTTTACTGTGTTTTGTACTCATAATCCTGAAGATAAAATTTCGGTAATATGGATTGTTTTGATAGGTAACTTTTCTCTTTTAATAATTCCGTCGAGATGCATCAGACAGGAATTATCAGCGCCTGTTATATATTCTGCACCGGTTTCTATATGGCTTGCGATTTTATTTTGTCCCATACAAACAGAAACCTTAGGTTCTTCAATAGCAAACATTCCTCCAAAACCACAGCATTCATCTACTCTTTTAGGCTCAAATATTTCAACTCCCTCGATTAAAGATAAAAGATTTTTAATTTTAGAATAACGCGGAATATTTAATTCACTTGCAGAGGATAAGTGTAGTTCACGTACACCGTGACAACTGTTGTGAATACTTAGTTTATGAGGGAATTTCCCCGGTAGTTTATCTACTTTCAGTATATCGTGTATAAATTCACAAACATCATAAATTTTGCTGCTTGTTTTACAGGAGTGTCCTTTTTTTTCAAGAATAGTAGGGTAGTTTTCTTTTACAAAAGCTACACAGCTTGCTGAAGGAGCTACTATATAGTCATATTGATAAAATAGTTTATCAAATTCTTTTGCCAGAGGTAAGGCCTCATCTTCAAATCCTGCATTAGCCATAGGCTGACCGCAACAAGTTTGATCTAAAGGGTAATCTACATTCATTCCTAAATGAGCGAGTAGCTTGTATGTTGCAACTCCCACTTCCGGATAGATTGCGTTTACATAGCAAGGTATAAAAAGTCCTATTTTCATCGGTATTTTTAATTTTGATTAGTTTTTATAGTATTGATTATGAGAAAAAATAAACCATAAGACCGGCTATAATAATATAACCAAGTGCGTATGGGAGTGCTTTTTTCATAATTTCGCCTTCTCTTTGCTGTAAATTGCAAGCTGAGGTTGCAATAGAAATACTTTGAGGAGAAATAATTTTACCTCCTGTTGCTCCTGCAGTATTTGCAGCTGCTAACCAACTTGGATCAGCGCCTATTTCTCCGGCTACAGTAGACTGTAATTTGCCAAATAAGATATTTGAAGAGGTGTCGCTTCCGGTTAAGAAAGTTCCTAAACAACCAATAGTTGGTGCGAAGAAAGGATAAAGAGAACCTGTCGCTCCGGCAAGGGCTAACCCTAAAATAGTGATCATACCTGATAGATCCATTATAGATGAAAGTGTAATCAGACAAATTACGGTAATAATTGTTTTTTTCAACTGTAGCAGTGTGTTCCACAATAAGTTGAATAAGTTTCTTAAAGTAGCGCCTTGAATAAGTCCTCCAATCATAGAACCCAGAAAAAGAAGTACTCCCGGGTCAGTAAGCCATGTAATTCTGTGGACTTTTGTGATAGAATTAATATTGAAAGGTATTTCTGTAATTAATGTAGATTGCAATCCCATCCTTATAGAAGGAAAAAGGGGACTGGTTAAAAGAACAAATATTAGGATTAAAGCATATATACTCCATGCAGAAAATACTTCACTCATATTATGTTTTAGCTGTTCCGGTTTAGGATTTTTTGATTCTGAAATTTTACTAAATAGGATTATACTTATTATAGAAGCAATACTGCCTATCATCGCCGGGGTTTCTGCTCCTGTATATTTAGCAGCAAAATATTGTGCAACTAGTGAAACTGTACCTACGATTATAGTTAAAAGAATGTTTTTAGGCAGTGCTTTTAGGGTAGGATTTGTCATTGTGACTAAGATAAAAGGTATTAGGAACATCAATGGAGAAAGTTGTATGACAAGATCAGTGCTTAATGTCTGTACGTCTGTGATGCCTGCTTCTTGTGCTAATGCGATTACGGGAATACCAACTGCACCAAATCCTGTAGCGACACTATTTGCAATTAAACTTGCTACGGCAGAAAATATAGGTCTGAAACCTAAGCTGATCAGAATAGCTGCCGGAATGGCAACGGCTGTTCCAAATCCGGCCATACCTTCTAAAAATCCGCCAAATCCCCAGGTTAAAAGTAATACTTGAATACTTTTATCTGATGAAATAGCAGAAAATTGATCTTTAATAATTTCCATTTTTTTAGTATGCATCAATACATTATAACTATAAATAGCCATTAGGATAATAATCAAAATAGGAAAAATAGCTTTTATAATTCCATATAAAACAGCAAATCCGGTACTTTCAGGAGATAATTTAAAAGCAAAAACAGCAATTAAAATAGTTATAAGAAGTGTAATAACTGCACTTTTTTCTCCTGATAGTTTTAAAAACCCTAGGAGAATGATTAAAAGTAAAACGGGAGTCGCTGCAAGAAAAATAGTAATTCCGGTAAGAGACTGGATTTGTAAATAAGTAGTTAATATAATACTCATAGGTAGCAGATTATTTTGATAATAAATAGATTATATTTTAAAATCGTACAATTTTAATTAAAAACAAGTTAGCAAAACCTTTTTTAATTAATTGTTTCTAAATGTCTGATTTTAACTTTATCAACTAAATAAAACGTTGAAGTAAACCGTAAAATTAAACTTTATTTATCAAAAAAATAGTAGAATGAATCTAAATAAGCATTTAAAAAGTTAAAATACGTATGATTTTATTATGCTCCTCCGGTTTTGTCTTTACTGTTTTGAATTATTTGGGGTAGTAAAAAATCATTATTAGGTTTAGAATATAAAGTATAAATAGTAGATAATATTCTATTTTGTTTCCGTTGTATAACTATATATTGAACTAATTTCCATCTAACAATGTCATTAAGATGCTTTATATGAAAATTTTTAGGGGAAACATCAAGGTTGAAGTCCTTTTTGATAATAAAAATGGTTTTATCTTTGACATAAAGTGAGATGTTTCGGGTATGTGATAAGTTGCTTTATCTATAACTTCACTAACTGTTTTTTCTTTCTTTTATCCATTATTTCAGAAAGATAGATTTCATTAGAATGATCTTCAGTTGTTAATATTTTTAGGTAAAGTTTTCTTCTATATTCTGTATAGAAGTTATCTTGTATTAATTCATGGTAAGTGTGCAGGAAGTAAGGATTAGGAAGATTATAAAGAAGAAGATTCTCTTTGTTATAATATAATTTTATAATTCTTTATAAGGTGATATACAAGAGTATATATACTGATACTTCATCTAAACTTTTATAATATAATTAGTCAAAACATTCCATCATTAATAAGTCACCGTCTTTATATTCTATAGAAACAATGCCATTTGATGCAGCTTCATTGCTACTACCGGTTTTGTGACCTATAATTAGGGATTCATTGTGTAATGGATATTTTAGGTTTTTTGTTATAATTCCTGAAACTGTACCAATAGGGATTAAAGAAATGGATGTTCCGGCAGTATACTGTTTTTCAAATTTTTTAGGCAATAAAAAAACCTTAGAATAGTCATCCAGGATAACAATTTTTAGGGTATCTCGAAATCGTACTATATTCGTCAGGTTTGTTATCGTGTGATCTGCTCTTTTTCCGGTGGCCCAAACCACATTGACAGCAGGAATTTTTCTTTTGACCAAGTAATCAAAAGCTTTTTCTAAATCTGTTTTATTTTGGTCAGGAACATGGACAATTTCTAAAGGATATTGGGCATTTTTGTATTTTTCCGGATTAAATGCTCTGTCAAAGTCTCCTAAAAGTACGTCAATCTTGATTCCTAAGTCCGAAGCTCTGTCTATAGCAGCGTCTAAAGCAATTACTAATGGGGACCATTCTAGTAATTGTTTTAATAATTGATTGTTACATGTAGCTCCATTAGCAATAATAAGAGCCGGTTTTTGATCTTTGTGAACGATATGGTGTGAGGGCATATTTTATGTTTTTAAAAAGAAATACAAAGTTAATTTATAGTATTTATAAATAGAGTTTCTTTTTGATATTTTTTCTTTATTTTAATTGTTTTTTTGTCGTTTAATTTTCTCTGTTTATAATTTAAAATAATTTAGTGTGTTTAGCAAAGATAAAGGAATTGTAGTGTACAAAGATTTATTTAAGTAAGGCTTTATACGTTGAGCAAACTTCTATAATATCTAGATAAAGAAGCATAATGTTTTTGCAAAAAGGGGTGCTTATTGTTTTGATAAGCAATATGCAATCCATTAAAATAATTTATATTTGTGGATCTTATTAATAATTTTAATACTATAAACGATGAAGACTTTACAGGATTTAAATTTTAAAAATAAAAAAGCATTAATTCGAGTTGATTTTAATGTTCCTTTAGATGTGAATTTTAATGTTACTGATGCTACACGCATTGAAGCGGTTAAGCCAACTATTGACAAAATTCTTAAGGAGGGGGGAAGCATAATACTTATGTCCCATTTTGGTAGACCTAAAGGAGTGGAAAACAAATACTCTTTAGAACATATCTTAAAAAAAACTTCAGAGGTTCTTGGTGTTGAAGTATTATTTGCAAAGGATTGTATAGGGGGAATAGCTCAAAAAGCAGCAGCACAATTACAGCCGGGTCAGGTATTATTATTGGAAAATTTAAGATTCCACAAGGAGGAGGAAGCGGGAAATGTCGCTTTTGCAAAAGCGCTGGCAGGATTAGCTGATATTTATGTAAATGATGCTTTTGGTACGGCACACAGGGCGCATGCTTCGACTTCTATTATTGCACAGTTTTTTCGGGACAATAAGTGTTTTGGGATTTTGATGGCTAAGGAGATAGAAAGTTTGAATAAGGTTTTAAAGCATAATGAAAAACCTTTAACAGCTGTTTTAGGAGGCTCAAAAGTGTCTTCAAAGATTACGGTAATAGAAAATATTTTAGATAATATAGATCATCTTATCATAGGTGGTGGAATGGTCTTTACTTTTATAAAAGCGCTAGGAGGGAAGATAGGGAATTCTATTTGTGAGGACGATAAACAGGAGCTGGCCCTTGAGATTTTGGCAAAAGCAAAACAAAAAGGGGTTCAGATTCATTTGCCTGTAGATGTTGTCGCAGCAAATGCGTTTAGTAATGATGCAGAAACAAAAGTTATAGATGTGGATAAAATTCCGGATGGATGGCAAGGCTTAGATGCGGGACCAAAATCGCTTGAAAATTTTAAAAAAGTAATAATGGATTCAAAAACAATACTTTGGAATGGTCCGTTGGGTGTTTTTGAGATGGATAACTTTGCAAAAGGAACTATTGCTTTGGGGCAGTTTATTGCTGAATCAACTGAAAAGGGCGCTTTTTCTCTAGTAGGAGGAGGAGATTCTGTCGCAGCAGTAAAACAATTTGGACTAGCATCGAAAATGAGTTATGTTTCGACCGGAGGAGGTGCTTTGCTTGAAATGTTAGAAGGGAGAATACTGCCGGGGATAGTGGCAATTCAAAATTAATTTTTAACTTTAACAAATTTTTATATTAATATGGTTAAATACTTATTAAGTTTGTTCCGTAATCGTAATCGTATGAATGATAGTGCGTTATAATTTTAAAAACATGAATAAGAAAATCCTCATACCTTTATTTTCATTTTTATTAACTCATAGTTTATTTGCTCAGAATTCTTTAGAAAAAGAAGATAATTTGATAAAGATAACAGAACCGATCTCTGCTGTGGACTCTGTTAAATTAACTTTTGTGAAACATAGTCAAGCGGATTCAATAGATAGTTTTTTATTAAAAGAATTATCAAATGAAAAATTGAGTGAAGATATGTCTGCAAGTATTACAGAAGTAAATCTAGATGATCTTGTTCCTTATGATTTAGCTACGGATGTATTAAAGGAACGTTTAAAAGAAATAAATGCTAAAACGCCTTTTAATATTGAGTATAATGTAGCGTTAGAAAGTGTGATCAGATCTTTTTTAAAGAATAGAAAAGGATCCTTTGAAAGATTGATGGCTATTTCAGAATACTATTTCCCGATGTTTGAAGAGGCATTGTCAAAATATAATGTTCCTTTAGAAATAAAATATTTAGCGATTGTAGAATCTGCTTTAAATCCAAGAGCAAAATCAAGAGTTGGAGCAACAGGATTATGGCAATTTATGTATGCTACAGGAAAGCAATTCAATTTAGAAGTAAACTCTTATGTCGATGAAAGGAGTGATCCTTTAAAATCAACAGAAGCTGCTTGTCAGTATTTATCAAGTTTATATAATGTTTTTGGAGATTGGGATTTGGTTTTAGCTTCGTATAATGCAGGCCCCGGAACTATTTCAAAAGCGATCAGGCGATCAGGGGGTTATAAAAACTATTGGAATATCCGAAGAAATCTTCCTCGTGAAACACAAGGCTATCTACCGGCTTTTTTAGCAACTATCTATATTTATGAATATCATAAAGAGCATGGCATAAATCCTGAAAAGGCAAAATTAAGTTATTTTTCAACAGATACTATTGAGGTAAAACAACAAATTACTTTTGATCAAATTTCACAGTTATTAGATGTAACGGTAGAACAGATTCAGTTTTTGAATCCGATTTATAAGTTAGATATCATTCCTGTTGTTGCTTCTAAAAAACATTATCTGAGGCTTCCCATAGATAAAATAGCTCTTTTTGCCTCTAATGAGGATAAAATATATACTTATACTCAAAAAGAATTCGATAAAAGAGAAAAACCATTACCGGATTTAATTGCTAGAAAAACAGAAAAGGTTTCTGTTAGAAAGACTATATCGTATAAGGTTAAGTCAGGTGATAATTTAGGAAATATCTCAAAAAGGCATGGCGTTACTGTAGCTAATATCAAAAAATGGAATGGTATGCGTAATAATGTAATTAAAGTAGGGCAGAGATTAAAAATACAGCAAGATGAAGAAGTTGTAAGCAACAATCCTTCTGCAGGATCTAATTATATTGTGAAGAAAGGGGATTCTCTATCTACTATTGCAAAAAAATATCCGGGTGTTTCTGTAGAGAATATTAGAAAATGGAATGGTATTAGTGGTAGCAATATAAGACCGGGAATGGAACTTAAAATTAAGAAATAAACTTTAAATTCTTGATTAATTTTAAATATCTCATTTGTTTACCGGTATTTGTATCATGAAGAATATTTATCTGGTACTGTTTGCTCTTTTTGTTATGTTTGCATCTTATCTTTGTACAGAATCAAAAATGGAAAGCAAGTTTTAGACTATTTGAGTAGCGATAAATGTTCTAACTGTATTTGAGATGATTTATGGAATGGAGATGTAGGACATTGTCTCCGTAAAAAAAAATGCTATTTCAGTAGATAGATCCGTTCAGAAGGAATCATTTGATATCAATCAACATTCTGGTTAGGGCGTTTAATGGACTGATGGCGAATAGCTGAAATATTTTAATCATTAGAAAAAATCAGAAAAATATTTCAATGCTTTAATTCCGGTATCGTATTAATTTATGATATTTCAATGCTGTTAAGAGTTATGTTACTGTAATGAATGAAAATGTTTAGAATGGGCGATTCTGTTTGATGTCTTTAATATTCAAGGAAAACCGGTTAAATACAAATTATGACTGTAGAAGCACAGTATGCCTTTTCCTGCTTAATACAGCAGTCTATGGAAAAGCATAGAGATCATAGGATATAGGAAGTTAAAAATGATTTTGTCCGGATCCTATCAATTAGACTACGAATACTGTAAATAATAGGATTCACAGTTATTGAAGGTTTTATATTCTGGGTATTGTTAACCGGAAAGTAGTTATTTATTTTAGTTTTTGATTTAGAGGTGTATTTTAAAACCGGATAAAACAATGATATCATAGATCTTGCAGATATTTTGTTAAATATCAAAGTTTTTAGTGTCTAAATGTGTGCTTATATAGTATGTTTTAGTACCTTTGCGTTGTTAAACGGATACAAAAATTTTGTTTAACAAATGTATTTAAAAATAAGAAAACTGATTTTTTTTTAGGTGTAAGAACAGTGATATTGTTTTGCTTTATTTCCTGTAAAAACTGCTATAAAAGGATAAATTTGAAAGATTACCGGTTAAATAATAAAAATAAAATTCGTTTTTCTGAAAATGAAATACTGTTCATAGAGGTTCTTGTTAGGTTGTGTTTTTAAGACAGTTTCTGTTTTATCTAAGTGTTAATAATTGATATAAATATATCAAATCTTTTGTTCTTTAAGTATTTTAAAGTGTATTCTTTAATGTTTTTTAGATAAATCATAATAAGATTTTTTTATATAAAGACTAATTAATTTAGGTATCAACGCAATAATAATTAAAAACGACAGTTAATAGGTATACTATGAGTAAGTTTATAATAAATATAAAAATGAAAAATATAGTACTGAAGTGGCTTCTTTTTATGAGTTCAACAGTAATGTTTTCTCAAGATTTTAGTATTGCTATGCCTGAGCTGATCTTTACAAATGCTTGTGCATCTTCTGCTTTTAATTCATTTGGGATAAAATTTATTTTTTCACCACCACAGAAGTTGGAGCCCGGAAATAGGTTTATAGTTGAGATGTCAGATGCAACCGGAGATTTTTCTAACCCATTAGAAGTGGGAAGTTCAGAAGAAATTAGATCTCCTGTGACTATTATGTTTAAGGTGCCTGATAATTCGTCAGGAGAAAATTATAAAGTAAGAGTACGAAGTACTGCTCCTGTTGCAACCAGCAAACCAAGTAAATCCTTTGCAGCTCATATTTTAATGCATAATAAACCATTTACAATAAACGATACTAAGCCTCAGGCGAGTATTTGTGGAGAACAAGAGTCTTATGTATTAAAAATAGATGATACAGGAACCGAATCTAGTCCTGTATTTTACCCGTACTTAACTTATAAGTGGTTTAGAGATGGTGAATGGATTAAAGGAGAAAAAGGAAGTTCGATAACTGTAACTGAATCAGGTGTCTATAGAGTGCATACGGATTATGGAAGCTGTGAGTCTCTTTCTAGTTCTCATGAAGTTAAGGTTACGAAGGTGGGAAACATGAATGTAGAAATAGGTAGTTCAGATCCTGTATTATGTGAAAGCAAACCTTCTGTATTAAGTTCAAATGTAAGTGAAGGATCCTATAAATATCAATGGTATTTAGGAGGAAATGAAATTTCAGGGGCAACCGATAAGGAGTATAGTACAACTACTGAAGGAGTTTATAAGCTGTTTGTAAAAGTTGGTACGTGTGAGTTTAGTTCAAATGAAATTGATCTCAAAGCAGCAAAGATTGAAGCCAGTATAAATATACCTGAAAAAAGTATTTTATTACCGGGAGATACTAAAGAAATTATAGTAAAAACTGATGCTTCTATGCCGGAATATCAATGGTATAGAGGTGAAATTTTGATTCAGGACGAAAAGGGAACATCAATAGTAGTAAATACTCCGGGAAAGTATAAAGTGATTGTAACGCAAACGGATGGTTGTAAGCTTGTGAAAGAGTTAGTAGCCACAATTGAAAAGCCTGAGAAGTTTGAAGCAAACGTAAAAACAGATGATCAATATCAGGGAGCCTGTAAAAGTATGAGTGCTGTTCTTAGTATTGATCAGTTATTAGCGGTCACTTCGAGTGGAGAAAAAATAGATATTTTAAATAAATTAGAAGATATTTCGTTTCAGTGGTATAAAGATGGAGGAGAGGTTATGGGTGCCACAATAAATAAATTAGAAATAACCGATTTATCGAAAAATGGCGATTATAAACTGCAAGTTAATATTCCGGAGTTTTCAAATGTTGATTCTAATGTATTAAATATAAAGTTAACATTTGCTGGAGATGTGGTTATTGATTCTGATGAAACATTATGTGATAATAATCTAACAGTAAAGATTAGTAGTAATATTGAAAATATATCATATACCACTACAGGTTATACATATAGATGGTATAAAGAAGGAAGCTCAGATGTTATAGGAACAGAAAATGATTTAGAAGTAGATACTCCGGGTGTTTACAGGCTTGACGTTGAACAAAATGGATGTGTAAAATCATCTAATAATTATTCTGTTTTCTTGTTTGATGCATCTCAGGTAATTGTTAATGCACCTGAGCGAATTACTCTTGTAAATGGTGCTTCTAGAACGATTACGGCAACCGGAGCACACGATTATACTTGGTATAAAGACGATAAAGTTGTTTCCACGGCTGCCCATTTAACGATTAATGACGAAGGAATTTATATTTTAAAAGCAACTATTGGTGATTGTGAAGTTACTAAACAGTTTACAGTTACGCTTGTAGAGAATACAAGTGTTATTGTTCCGAATGTCATTAGTCCGAATGGAGATGGAATAAATGATACATGGAATTTACCGAATGAATATGCTTATCAAAATACTGTAGAGGTTGTTATAATTGGTTCTGGAGGAAAAATTCTTTTTCGACAGAATGATTATCAAAATGACTGGCCTCAGGGTGTTTCCAATTTTTTAAATGAACCTATAGTTTATTATCTGATAATAAAGGATGGTAAAGTTGTAAAACAGGGTTCTATAACAATATTAAAATAAAAATGAAAAAATACTGTTTCTTAGCATTGTTTTCGCTATCAATAGGATTAGTGAGCGCTCAGGAAAGGCGTGTTTTGCCTTTCGATATCCCTTCTCAGAATGCGTTAAAATTTAACCGCTTTTTGATGAATCCAACATTTTCATTTGTTGAAGAAGATTATTCATATATTAATTTCTATCACCGCAATCAATGGACGGCATTTGATGATTCTCCCAGAACCTATTTTGTAAATTATTCCGGAAAGATTAATGATAATGCCGGAGTAGGAATGGGATTATATCAACAGAAATTAGGTGTTTTTACTAATTTCGGAATGATAGCAAACTATTCTTATAATGTTAAACTGAATGATAAAAGTAGTTTGACTTTTGGATTTAATACCGTTTTTTATAGTAGTGGTATAAATGTAGGAGAAACAAAGCCGGGTGAGGGAGGGGATCCTTCTTTACGAAATGTAGATGAAGCGTCTGTTTTTACATTACATCCAGGATTGAATTTGACTTTAGGAAGTTTTGATATTGGTGTATATGCCGAAAACCTTGTGGGTTATAATGTTAAAAAAAATGAATTCATAGGAGATTCTTCTTCCGGAAATACGTTTTCAGGTCATTTGATGTATACTCGAAAGTTTGGAACAGGAAAAGGTCTTTTTGAAGATGGTAAGCTCTCAATACTGACAAGAGGAAGAGTACAAGAAAAAGATGATTTTATTTTTTCGTTTGGCTCAATATTTGATCTACCGAAAATAGGATGGGTACAAGCAGGATATGATGATCATTATGGTATGTCTTTCGGTTTGGGATTTAAGTTATCACAGACTTTATCTTTAGGGTATGCTTATGAAAAAGGAATGGAAAATAGTATGTCTAATCTTGGGGTAACTCATGAAATCGTTTTTGCTTATTCATTTAACCCGAAAACAAAGCAAAACGAAGAAGAGAAAAATGAAAGTAATGCATCACTTGAAAGAAAGAAAAAAGAACCGCTTGAAAGAAAGAAAAGAGAACCGATAGCGAAAAAAGAACCGCTTGAAAGAAAGAAAAGAGAACCGATAGCAAAAAAAGAACGGCTTGAAAGAAAGAAAAAAGAACCGATAGCAAAAAAAGAACCGCTTGAAAGTGAGGTTAAAAATACGAATGTTGGGACCGAAAAGCTACAAAGTAATAACGAAGAAAGTGTTGAAAAAGTACTCCCTGGTGGAAGAAAACCTTTTGTATTGCATACAAGTAGAGCGGATGAAGTAGAGGAAGAGGAGAATAACGAAAGCGATTTTTCTATGGATATGGATCAAGATTATAGTCGTAGCGGAAATGTAGAACGAAACTTAGAACATGTAAAAAAAGGTTATTATATTATCGCTAATGTATATGAAAATGCTGAAAATTTACAATATTTTATGCAGATATTGGAAGAAAAAGGAATCGCATCGAGTACTTTTGAAGATTCAGAAAACCAAAAATATTATGTTTATTTAGAACGATATGATACATTAAAAGATGCTATGGCAGCTTATAATTCAAACATAGATAATACTTATGATGCACCGATCTGGATATTACATGTTAAATAAGTCTTAATATACGAAGTTTATAATTATAAATATAGAAGAGTTTTATTCGGTTTAGTATGAGAAAAAAAATCACTGTAATAAAAAAATATAATACTATTATTAGTATTATATTTTTGTTAAGTTCCTTTTTAGTTATTGCTCAAAGATTGTATCCTTTAGATTCAGTATTTAATAATAATGGGTATCCGGATAGAACGGTGAACAGAGTAAATGCTTTAAGAGAAGATGATACTGCTGAGATTCTTGTCACAAACGACTTGGTTAGTAAAGCATTAAATGAGGTACTAACTGACGAAAAGACAGGAAAGGAACCCTATATAAAAGTTGTAAAAGAGATAAAAAATAAGGGGGAGAAGGAGTTTGTTCCTGGTGGTAAGGTCTTATATTCTATTATTTTTTGGAATGAAGGTGATGCCGATGCGGATCAATTTTCGATAAAAGATAAACTGCCTAAATTTATTAAATATGAGGATTCAGAAATTGAAGAGGAAGGGATCGACTTAAAATATGATGAAAAAACAGGTACTCTTGATATTGATGTGCAAAATTCACTGGTTAAGAAGGGAAGTGCTAAAACTGAAATAAAAATCAGATGCTATATTGATGATTGTAAGGTTTTTAGAGATGCCTGTTCTGAGCATATTGAAAATCACGCAATATATAAATATCGAGATGAAACAGGAACAATTGTTAAGCAAGATCAAAAAAGTTTTTCCGATGAAAAAGAAACTACTCCATCGCCTACAAAGGTTACTGTTGATTTGAAAGACTGCGAGATAGAGGATATAGTAAAGATTTGTAATGATAAAAGTGTTATTTTAGAAGGAGGTAAAGGTTATGTTTCTTATGTATGGAAAAATAAAAAAGGTGAAGAAGTAGGTAAAGAAGCTACCTATGAAACAGCGAAATCTGACATTTATACCGTTGAATGTCAAGGGTCTCCAGATTGTTCTGCAAGAAAAATAAAGTATAACGTTGAAATATCTCCAGAGATAGTTGAGAATCCGCTAGATAAATATGCTGATAATATAGTAACGTGTCCTGATAATGGTATAAAATCTGTAGAGATATATTTATGTGGTGCTAATGATGAACGAAAAATAGAAAGTGGGCTTCAAGGAACTTTTGAATGGAAAAAATTAGATGAAACCAGTTGTGAGGCTAATCCGATACAAGAATGTCCTAATATAAAACCTGAATGTATATGGACTTCTGTGGGCGAGGGATCAACTTTTATAGCTAAAGAAGCAGGGCAGTATCAAGTTGAAATTATGACTATAGGTGGATGTTTTGAGCGCTTTTATTTTAATGTTACTAAAAATGAATTCGATCTAAATTATTCTAAAAGAAATATCATTTCATGTAATGGTAGTACCCCTAAAGATGGAGAGATTAAAGTTGTCGGAGTTCCTACGGGTTATGAATTTAGTCTTGATAAAACAGGATCCTATCAGGAAAATCCTGTTTTTGTTATTAAAGAGGCTGGTACTTATACGGTTTTTATAAGACAAATCGGACTCGGAGATAAAGGCTGTACTTTTGAAATACCGGATATTGAAATTTATGAAACTGGGTTAGATGTAGCAGTGGATATGGAACAGCCTGGATGTTCAGAAAGTGATAATGCTTATTTTACTATAAAGGTTAGCGGTGGTACTCCAAATTTTTCTTTTAAAGTAAATGAATATAAAGAAGATGGTACTATAGGAGAAGAATATCGTAGCGCCGAAAATCAAACAGTAAGGGAATTTAAGGGTGAATTATCGAGAATAAAACAAAATTATATATTTAGAGTTACAGATGGGAATGGATGTGTAGGTAGTGTTATACAAGATGTAGTATTTCCGGATGCATTAAGGACCGAACTTGATATTGAACATTTATTATGTGAAGGGGAGGATGGAAAGATTACAGTGAATGTCACAGAAGGATTCGGAGGTCCTTATCTTTATTCTTTAAATAACGGAGATAAACAAGAGGAGAACGAATTTCCGATTAAATCAGCCGGTGATTATACTGTTCAGATATTTGATGAGAGTATAGGTTGCAAAATGGAAAAAGAAGCGGAGGTTAAGAAACTGGATAAACCTGAATATAGAGTGAACCATGAAAATATAGGATGTTCAACAGCTAAAGGTAGTATTACAGTAGAAGTAAAAAATTCATACGGCTATATAATGGATTATAGTATTGATGGAGAGGTTTTTCAGGAATCTCCTGTATTTACAAATTTATTGGAGGGAACTTATACTGTTATTATACGTTATGCTATTAGTGACAGTTCAGCAAAATGTTCTGAAACTAACACAGTCACTATAGAGAAAGGAGGGAATCCTCTTACCGCTACTCTCGTTATAGATGAAGATAAGCCTTGTCCTGATCCTCTTAATGATAACAAAGTAAAAGTCAGAATAAAAGATGTAAAAGGAGGAACTGGACCTTATCTATATAGTATTAATGGCAGTAAATTTTCACCTGACCCT
>NIPM01001568.1:0-17430 GCA_002738285.1 Holacanthella duospinosa
TCATAGATTTCACTTCGGTCTCGTCACTATAGACGGACATGATTGAGCATGAATTTGGCTGAAGAGGAAGATTAGAGAAGAGAGGATGTGCATTTGATGTAGATCGTTACCATATTTATAGCTTGTTTTCCTTCCTTTATTTTTATTCCTTATATTAGTTTCATTCTTGTACATTAATCGTTTATCTTTTACTCCTCAGTCCCCGATCAGATCATTGCGTTAAACTTTAATTAAGCATAGAAATGAAATTTAAAAAATATAAAATAACAAAAATGCTATAATATAATTTGTATAATATTGATTTTTGTGTGTTTTAACTTGTCATATTTATTATTTCTTTCTATTTCTCTTTCATTAATCTTGAAACTAGTATGGCTGATAAGGATTTTACATGGCACTTTATTCGTTCAGAGTAGTCCATTTTTGATTCTCTTCTTAATTCAACCAAATTTTTAATGAATCTACATTATTAATCAACCAATTATTTAATAAGTAAAATGGGGACTACTCTGAACGAAAATGAACTCCCATATGGCACTTTATTTTCGTTCAGAGTAGTCCATTTTTGATTCTCTTCTTAATTCAACCAAATTTTTAATGACTCTAGATTATTCTCACTCTTGTTCAACCAATTATTTAATAAGTAAAATGGGGACTACTCTGAACGAAAATAAAGTGCCATATAAGAAGAACGGTAAGACCTAGATCAATCGAGTTTAAATGAATTAATAGCATGATATTAAATAATTATTCGATTTTTATCAGGTCCCGGCTATTCTTACTCCCAACTTTATATCTCGTGTCCTGTTTTAATGTTTCATATTTACGATTTTTGTCATTTTATATGGCACTTTATTTTCGTTGAGAACAGGATTTATTTTTCCGAGTTGATCACAGCCCAACTTTATTAGTAAAGTGGTTGATTTTAATCGATAAATTTGAATTTTATACTGATCCAAAAATAAACAACAAAAAAAAGAACATAATATAGATTATATATATTCAAATATTTATTATCATTAATATTCTTATAGTTTATGCTCATTACTTAATCTGCTATTTTACTTTATTTAATTTTTGACAGAAGTGAGGGGACAAGTGATGAATTGTATTTTGATTTTAATGCTATATAAGAAAATAAACGTCATTCCGACTTCCACTCTCTTTGAACGTAAAAACCAATATAATATATACATCATTATAAAGTTTTCTTGAAGCACTTGCATCTCAGAAATGAATAGTGAAAGCAAAAGACAAATTCAAGAGTCTTCAAGTTTTCAGAAAATCGATAATATAGATGAAGAACTCTACTTTGTTTATATTGAATTAAACAAACAAGAATACAGTGTAAGTTCCAGTCCGATTAATTCAACAAAATACAATTTAACAGAGATAGAAATTCCATTATCTAATTTGAATTCTATAACAATAAAGTTGGAACAGAATAAACACGAATTAAACCATATTGGAGTTACGGGTACGGTGATTTGGAAAGCAGCTTATTTTATGATCAAGTTTTTGTATTTATTTAAAGATTTAATCCGAGGCAAAATTTTAGAATTAGGTAGTGGAACCGGTATAGTAAGCATAGCTTTATCAAAAATTCTAGAGCTCCAGAAGGATGTGTGTATTATAGCTACTGATCAAGAGAATATTTTCCCCATTTTAGCTAAAAACATCAATCTCAATTTTGGCACCTCGATTAAAAACAATACAAATATTAGAGTCGAAGAATTGGATTGGAGACATGTTAAATTGAACTTAAACACCAAATATATATGGACTAAAGGGACTACTATGATATTGATTAGCGATGGCGTTTATACAGAAGATTCTATAAAATATTTAATCGATTGTATCAAACTCATTTCCACTCCTAACACAGTGATATTTTTATGTCAAGAAGTGAGGTGTTCTGATTTACATTATTTGTTCCTTGAATTATTATCTGCATCTTTTGTTCTTCATAAGGCGATTATGCCAGATCTGTTCGTCCCTAATGTATCGTTCTATGTAGCTTGGTTGATTTAGTTATATTTTATAATAAAAGTACCTTTTCTTTAAATATCCCAACTATTTATTCAGAAATTTCAGCATTGGACCAGCCGTCATGAAATCAAAAAGTTTCTTTATTTCAGCTTATGAAAATCATCAAATTGGAAGATTATTTCACAAAGATAACCAAACTGAATCTATCTACACAAAAGTAAGAAACAATTATTGATAAGATAGATTAGGAATAGCAGTATCAGGAGGAGCAGACTCTATTTTACTAGCATATCTAACAAAGCAATGTTTACCAAAAACGGAAATTTATACTTATACAATTGATCATCAATTAAGAAAAGAAAGCAACGAGGAGGCTACAAAAGTTAATAATTTACTAAGAACTCAAAGTAAAATCCAGTTTATTAAGCTCAATTTAATATAGACATCAATAACGAAATTATGAAAATCGATTGGAATGAAACTTTAAACAAACACCAACAACCTAAAAATCAAGACATAAAACCAACAGATGTGCAACTAGAAACATTAGCTAGAATAGAACGATATCGTTGCTTTTATAAATTATTACACAAATCGAATTGTACTAATTTATTATTAGGACATCATAAAGATGATTTGGTTGAAACGGTCGTTATGAGATTGACTAGAAATTCTGGTATTAAAGGCCTTACAGGAATAAATGAGATCTCGAGCTTCCCATTTATGTTCCATCCATTTTGTTCTGAAATTAACATGTTTAGACCTCTACTTTCATTTACAAAAGTAAATATCACCAATTCCAAAAAAAAACTCTTAATATAACGTTTAGGATCAGATTTATGCCACTTGTAAATATTATGGCTTGAAATGGTTTGAAGATCCTACTAATCATATTGTAGATGTTCATCACCGAGTTAGAGTTAGATTTTGGCTTTCTAGTATTAATGAGAAACAATCTCTAGATCAGAATACATACTGCTCTTTGATTAATAGCCAAAATATATTTGAATTCAGTTTGAGGATGAAGAAACATGAGACTCTAATAAACTATATCAGTACATTTTGATTATAAACATTTTAGTAAAAGAAGTTATAACCAAATATATCCGGTTTGATAATCAATTTGGTGTCATTTTATTCTCACCTGGACTTATATGCAAAAATATTTATCCAGAGTTTATCAAGCTTCGAATACTCAAGGTATTATCATGTTATATAAGTTGTAAAGAATTTATAGACAATAAAATAATAGAAGAATGCTACTATCAATTACTAAACCATGATTATAGTAAAAGAAAGTCGTTTTTGTTGAGCAAATCTGTAATTATTCCCGGCTCTAAACATCATGATGACTTTATCATGATTAGATCTTCTCTCACTAAAGAAGAAGATAAGAATAATACTTTTGATATCATTTTTACTAATAATTTGATATCATTTATTTGGGATGGTCGATTTTATATAGAAATAAAGAAATTGGATGATTTAAAAGGCTTGGATTCTTTTTTCAAATTTGATAAAGTAAAATTAGCAAAACTCCAAGTGAAGCCTTTTTGTTTGGATGATTATAACAATTTAAAAGTATACTATAACGAATATGATTCCCTGAATGCGTTCTTGAAGTTGGTTTTCATTCCTAGTCAAAGAAATTCTTTGATGTCAATAGTCTTGTATCTGACTTTCAAAGATGGTAAAAATATTTCTGTTTTAGTTTCTGTACCTTCTCTTGGGCTAAATATTATTGAAAACAGTTTCTCCGTTAGTTGTACACCTTTATATAGACTTTATATATAATAAGTTTATAATATGGCACTTTATTTTCCTTCAGAGTAGTCCCCATTTTACTTATTAAATAAGTGGTTGATTTAGAATGAGAATAATTTAGATTCATTAAAAATTTGGTTGAATTAAGCAAAGAATCAAAAAGGGACTACTCTGAACGAAAATAAACTCCCATATGGAATAATATTTTTGAAGTCTCGGTTATAATTCTTTCATATTAGTGATCATAGTGAAAATAGGTTGATGAAGCAACTAAAATGGCAAGAAATATAGCTAAAAAATCTTTTATGGATAGTAAATACATAAATTTATTTACTATTTTATGCATTCAAGAAACTAAAAGTCCTCGACTAATTCTATTCTTTTCAAGAAGACAAAAAGGCTAATAAATACTTGAAATATAATAATTTATAAATTTATTTAAAAAATAATAAATATACAACAATTTAAAATGAAAGCTAATTTAATGATAGTGTAATATGCAGGATTAAATATCAAGAGGGAGAGTGTACTCGGCCCCTAAGCCATAAATAAGTACCCCTAAATAATCCACAGTTTTACAACTATCCGACTCGTGCCTTCAATATTTTATGTATATTATTATTAAAAAACCTCTTAATTCTTGAGGCAAAGCATCTTTTAGGTGTATACAATGTTTCTCTAGTGTCTTCTTTTGATTCATCTTTTGGTTCAAATTCCTTGTAATCCTCATTAATTCTTGTCAAATAAGAAAAGAAACAAGAACCTTTTATAAATAAGAATGACATAATCTTAAGTCCATTAATTTTCATTTTTTTGAAAAACTTTGGTCTAGATTTTCTTCCATAAACCTCAAAGAATACATCATTCCAGTGCCTAAATTTAAATTCATTCTCAAATGCTTCTTTTAGCTCATAAACATTATTGATTTCATATTTGTAATCAATTGTTTTAAAAACCATGCTAAGTTTACCAAACATTCCATCTACGTCACTCTTACCATGATGCTCACCAAAAAAGTTAACGGAGATATTGAGACTGTACTTATCAGATAAATTCTTCGTATTATAAAGGAATTCTTTAGACCTAAAATGAGGACCAAAATCTGTGAATACATTGACAAATTCGTATCCTAAACCCTTTAAATGGCCAACTATACGATCCAAAGCCTCAGAAGAAAATAGTGAATCATGGGATAATATTTCCGATAATAGATTTATATAATTTCTCAACGCTGATCCATTATTTTCAATGATTAAACATGTAATCTGTCTCTTTTCGTAAAAGTCCTGGTCAACTTCATAAAAACCATAAGATTACTTGAAATGTTCCTTATAGTCAAGTATAAGGATACAGGACTTGCCACTTAAATTATCTTTTAGAATATTAATCTATTCTTTTTGATTTTCTACAACCTGAAGATGCATTTGATATATTTCTTTGGTTCTAATAAATTCCTCTTTTTTTTCAACACTTAATGATGAGTAATTTCTTTTTAATATGTTTTTACTAAGCTCACAAATTCCACAAACATCAGTCCACTTTNTTTTTAATATGTTTTTACTAAGCTCACAAATTCCACAAACATCAGTCCACTTTCCACCTTTTTTATAGCTTTTAGGACAATATTTTACAAATTTCCCATATGTAATATTAAAATTACCATCATTTATATATGATCTATAGATCTCTTTTTTGATTTTTCCAAATATTTTTACACCATTCTCATGCGGGGNTATATGATCTATAGATCTCTTTTTTGATTTTTCCAAATATTTTACACCATTCTCATATGGGGATTTCCTCAAATACTTATTTGGATATTCACTTATTTTACCCACTACACCTTGATCTAATTTTCTTTTACTATAAGGAACATAGCGCTGATAATTATCTAAAGATATTCTACCTTCTTTTATTTTATTTCTTGCAATTGTAAACTGTGAATCAGAAAAATTGAATTTCATTTTTCTTAAAAGTCCTTTTAAGCTTTTATATGCCAGAACAGACAATATATTACTTTTTTGGTTTATTTTGGCATTTGAATGCAGCTTCCTGATGTTTTCTATTATTTTGAATCTTTTTGTAAAGAATTTCATACCAGGAATTGTTGCATCATTTATTTCGGTTGATTATGCTTTCATTTTACTTTAATTTAGTAGAAGATGATGTTTATTGCAAAAAAAAACCTATTTATAGGAAAAAAGACTGTTATCTTGTCTGGGCCCTCTTTATTCTCCTCAGTTCCCATCCCCATTCATTATTTGCTGGGCCTTAATAAATTCATTTAATTATTTTTTGGTTCTTCATTCACAAAGTGGTGCTTTAATTTGTTTCTGTTCAAAATCATCAATTTATTATGTTTCAAGTCAATATTTGTTTGCATGATTTCTATATCCGCAATTTATGTTTGCATGAATTTTTTTCAGTTCAATATAATTACTTATGCATATTCAGGATTGTTATTAGTTAGCCTAAGACCGTCTATGTGTGTTTATTAATTAATATCGCTTCTTTATGCATGCTTATAAGTTGTACCGCAATTTTATGCATCTTAATTCATCATGCTCCGTACTTTTTTGCATCCATATTAAGTTGCTTCAGAATCATCAATGCGCCAATAATTGGTTTCAAACCAATTATCCACTCTTTATGTGAGAAAAGTATAAATAGAAGCCGAATCCAAGTAAAAGCACAAGTACTGTGATGGATTCGATGTAAAAAAACTTCGAGTTTTCTATCATTAGGAAGTTCATCTGTTTGTAGCGAATGAGTAGGAACCTATACTACTAAAAGTCTCTTTTGAGCATAGTGGCACCGTACCGACTGCATATACATTCAGGTTAACGGATCCGATTATTCGGTGACCTAATACAGTAGTCTTTAATCTTTATCACAACTTGTCCAATATTTTATTTTATTTTTAAATAATAAAATAATGGTCTTTTTACGACAAAATGGCCATATATATTTTTACTCTTTATATTTTGTCGTTTTACGACAATATTTATTGGATTTTATTTTTTTATTAAAATTCTATTAGAATTATAACCGAGGCTTCAACATTTTTGTCTCATATGGCAAAAAAATTTCGAAAGATGTTTCTATTCTTTTTGAAAAATAAAAACAAATAAATTTAAAGATAATTTTTATTATGTATAAATGAAAACAGGTTTAAAAACAGTATAAGGAGTAAGATTAAATAAGTAGTCCTAAGCCATATATAAGTACTCCTAAATAATCCACATTCTAGCAACTATCTGACTCTAGTTTTCAATATTTTATGTATATTTTGATTAATAAAACATGATTTATGATTTTTTTCTTTCAATTCCTTATAGACTTCACTCACCTTTATCGAATAAGAACAATAGCAAGCCTCTTTTATAAATAAAAAAGACATAACCTTTTTATAAGACCATTATTTTTTTTAATAAATTTTAGCCTAGATTCTCTTTCATTTTTTCACATCAATTTAAATCAATTCTATTTATAAGATAGAGAACCGTCTAATTAATTAATTTGAGAAATATGGGAGAAAATTTTTGAAACATAATTATATTCTAATTGGACAAGAAAATTTAGTTTCTTGAATGCACAAAATAGTAAGAATGAAAATAAATTTATGTATTTATCAACTTTACTATCCATAAAATATCTGTTAGTTATATTCCTTGCCATCTTAGTTGCTTCCTCATCCTATTTTCACTATGATGCATTAATATTCTAGAATTATAACCGAGGCTTCAAAAATTTTGAGCCATATCAAAACAAATCTAATAAAGTTTAAGAAAATTCTGTTTTAAATGTTTTCTTGTATAAAACTGTATTTTTCTTTATGTTTATAATCCAATTCATCTTTTGCAAAAGTTCTATTTGGAATTATAACCAAGGCTTCAAAAATTTTGTCTCATATGGCACAATACAGGGTGCCACAAAAGTTTCTGACAAATTTTCATTTTTTTCAGCCACTAAAAAATCAATACAAAAATAAATACATTTAATTAATTTTTTAATAAATATGAACACCAAGAATCCATCTACAATAATTAAAAAAAGATTAGAAATCCAAACAAAATTAAAGCTTGGAGAGTCAGTTATGCAGATTTCTAGAGAGATGAAGTTCTTAGATAAAACTGTAAGATCGTGGAAAAACAGAGAATATATCAAAGACAATGATAGGTCTGGAAGACCCTCTGTACACTCTCTTACAACAAAAAATATGATTAAAAGTAGAATGTATAACAAATTTGGAAGCTCTACAAGAAAATACGCTTTATTGTTAAATTCATCAAATATAATTAAAAATAAAAATAAAAAAAGAGCAATAGAACTGTTCAAAGATTCGTGAAAAGTACAGAATGGGGCAAAACAGCCTTTAAGCCACCTAAAAAGCCTCTTTTATCCAACAAAAAATTAGAAGATAGGATGAAATTCTATAAGTTTGTAGAAAATAGTAGATACTTAACAGATGGTATTAGAGGAAAGAAAAAGAGAGAAAATATCCTATTTACGGATGAAACTTGGATATATCTTCATCCTGAAAGAAACAGAGAGCATTTACGCTTTAGAAGAGAAAATAAAAGCGATGTCCCTCCGCAGAAAATTCCGAGAAATTCAATAAAAATAATGTTTGCAGGTGGGTTTTGTTCTAATGGAGTTATAAAATTACATGTTGTCCCTCAAAATGTAAATATTGACGCCGAATGTTACAGAGAGAATATATTACCAATATATTTAGATTCATTTGATGATCCTTTATTATTTAAAAATAAAGATGTGGCAAAATTCATGCAGGATGGGGCGCTACCCCATAGTTCAAAATTAAAGTTAGAGAAGATTAGATCCAGAGTTTCAAATGTATGGTGTAAAGGTATATGGCCTGGAAACAGTCCAGATTTAAATCCAACAGAAAACTTATGGGCTTATCTAAAAAATAAAATATATGAAAATCCGATCCCTATTACTACCGAAGGGCTAATTAAGAGGATTCAGAAAGAGTGGGAAAATATACCTAAACATATTTTGAAAAATCTATCAGAAAGCTTTAAAAAAGGAATGGATGATTTGAAAAAGGCTAATGGAAGGCATATTAACTATTAAACTTTATTATTTTTAAATTAAATTATTTTTTCAATTTCTGTTTAATTAGATTTTTAAGTTCCAATTATGCACTTAAATTTTTGTCAGAAACTTTTGTGGCACCCTGTGTTTTTGAAGCCTCGGTTATAATTCTTTCATGTTAATGCATCATAGTGAAAATAGGTTGAGGAAGCAACTAAATGGCAAGAAACATAGCTAAGAGATATTTTGTGGATAGTAAGAATGAAAAAAAATTCATGTATTTACTATCCACAAAATATCTGTTAGTTATATTTCTTGCCATTTTAGTTGCTTCCTCAACCTATTTTCACTATTATAGACTAATATGAAAGAATTATAACCGAGGCTTCAAAAATATTATGCCATATGGCAAAAAAATTTCGAAAGATGTTTCTATTCTTTTTGAAAAATAAAAACAAATAAATTTAAAGATACTTTTTATTTTATGTGTAAATAGATTAAATGAAAACAGGTTTAAAAATAGTATAAGGAGTAAGATTAAATATCAACAGGGAGGTAGTACTTGGCCCCTAAGCCATATATAAGTACTCCTAAATAATCAACATTCCAAAAACTATCCGACTCTAGCTTTTAATATTTAATGTATATTTTGATTATTAGGGCGTTCCGAACAAAGAGACACTCGGAAAAAATTTACTATAAAAGATAAAAGTTGAAAATTAGTATGTTTATAGATACGAACCTTCTGCATCTATTACACTTCTCCATCTTTCGGGTAACTTCTGGATACAATTCATAAAACATTTAGCATTAAGCACCTGAATTGCACTTTCGAGCTGAATTTCTACTTCATGCCAATCATCATAAATGTTTTCCTTTAACTTCATCTTTAATTGCCAAAAACAATTGAAATCAGGTGGGCTAATATCAGGAATATAGGGAGGTTGATCCCAAACCCGAATATTTTCATCAATAAAATACTGCTTTATAAGATTTGATTTATGTAGTCTAGCATTATCATGTAATATTATAGGTACCTTGAATTTCTTATCAGGTAACAATTTGGTTAATAATTCAACTAGGAAGCTTTTATAGACATCTGAAGTTACCCTCTCTTTAGGAGCACAGAGCTTCAAAGAAGCAACACCTTGAAAATCCATTGCTACTTTTAGCATTCTCTTTCTTTCATATTTAGATCGAAGTACAAATTCAGGTAGTCTTCATTTTTATTTCTCCAAGATCGAATCTGGTCAAGTTTGGGTTGCATGTATAAGGACACCCAAGTTTCATCTATTGCCAAAGTTCTATTAATTAAGTTATTTTGTCTCAATAAAAGTTGCATATTGTTTTTACATGCTAACACTCTATGTTTATCCGTGAAAAAATGAGGTACCCATTTACTTGATAATTTTTTCATTTGTAAATCTTCTGTTAAATATCTAAATACTGTTTTTTTACTACAATTCACCCACATAGAAAGTTCGAGGCAAGACCATATTCTAGTTTAGGCCAAAATTTTTTAAATTTTATCTATTACATTTTCTTTCTTCGAGATATCACTTGTATCACCTCCTCGGCTATCTTCGACCACATTTTAGCTTCTCTTAAGCTTAGTAACTAAAAGGTTGACTGTATTTAATTTATAGGCACTATTTCCAACTGATTCAACTAATTCTTTATGACTTATTCTAGAACTGTATCCCAGGATAACGCCAAATTTGAGGAAAATCCGCTGTTCTTTATCTGAAATGGAATCTTTTAATTTTTGCAAGCTATTCATGATAATATTCAAAATATAATTATTTATAAATAAAGCTTGTAGTCTATATAAATTAATTTAAAAGTCTTGATATTATTAGTATATTATTAAAGGTGTAATTAAACAAAGTTCGGGTGTCTCTTTGCGCGGAACGCTAATATAGTCCATTCCAAAATTATAAGACCATTCCAAATTTTAGAATTTTAAGGCAAAAATAGATATTATATAATAAAAAAACATGTATATACAATTATTAAACAATGATGTTAATTATGTTTATTTTTATGTACAATTTGGATTTTTTTTAACTGACTTATGATCAAAGTTAATTTCAAAATAATAAAATTCCTTCCAAAATATAAGACCACCAGATAAAATCGAATATTTATGAAGTCTCGTGACCAGTAAAGAATAAATATAATCATAAATAGTTATAAATACTTCTAAATATGACTTATTTTTTGAGCTCTATTTTCTAGCCTATGGGAAAAGGAAAAGTATTGAATGAATATGAAAAGGGAAGAATTGACTAATTGCTTCAATTAAATGATCTCAAAGACAAATATCAAAAGAATTGGGAAGAAGAAATACTTCCATACAACATTATATTCAAAGTACTGTTTCAAAACCTCGTAAATCGGTTTTGGGTCGAAAAAAGATATTTAGTGAGAGAACAACCCGAAGACTTATTCAACATGCGAGCAATAAAAATATCAGCTGTAACAAAATAAAGACAGAACTAAGTCCCTCGGCTTCAACTCAAACAATCTGGAGGACTTTTATTAATTCTAATGTTCTTAAATACGCAAAAATCAAAGGTAAGCATCCACTTACACAAATTCACAAACAGTCAAGGTTCAATTTTGCCTTAGAGCATGTAAAGTGGGATGAAGAATGGAGCCATATTATCTTTTCTGATGAAAATAATTCAATCTAGATGGTCCTGATGGTTTTCATTATTATTGTCATGATCTTAGATGACAAGTTCTTACATTTTCAAATAGAGCTCAAGGAGGTGGAAGTGTAGGGATATGGATAGGGTTCTGTTCATCAGGTAAAACAGAAGTACAATTCATCAAAACAACTATGGACAGTGAAGGGTATATTAATCTGCTGAATGAAGCATTGATTCCTTTTGGAAATAAGAGTTTTAATAATGGATAGATTTTTCAACATGACAATGCACCATGTCATAGAGCTAAAAAAACATCAGAATGGTTGGATACAATGAAGATTAAATATATTAAATCGCCATCTCGTAGTCCAGGTCTTAATCCGGTCGAAAGTCTATGGGGATTACTGTCTAGAAAGGTTTATGAGAATGGAAAGCAGTATCAAACTATAAATGAGTTAAAAAGTGCGATTTTACAATCTTGGGAAACAATTGAAGCTGAGACATTAAAAAGACTTGTTAGTTCTATGCAAAATAGAATGATTGAAGTCTTAAGATGCCATGGTGATTCAATTAATTATTTAAAAAAATTATTTTTAAAAGTTGATCTTGAATTTTGGAATGAATCTTATTATTTTGGAAATTAAATTTGATCATAAGTCAGTTAAAAAAATCCAAATCGTACATAAAAATAAACATAATTAACATCATTGTTTAATAATTGTATATACATGTTTTTTTTATTTTATAATATCTATTTTTGCCTTAAAATTCTAAAATTTGGAGTGGTCTTATAATTTTGGAATGGACTATAAAATGCTCTTAATAAAACATGATTTATGATTTTTTTGCTTTCAATTCCCTATAAACTCCACTCACCTTTATAGAATAAGAACAATAGCAAGCCCTTTTTATAAGACTTTTATTTTTTTGATAAAATTTGGCCTAGATTCTCTTTTATTTTTTCACATCAATTTAATTCAATCCTATTTATAAGACAGAATTAACTGGAGAAATATCAAAACAAATACAATAAATTTTAAGAATAAAATATTTTCTTATATAAAATTGTATTTTTCTTTATGTTTATAATGCAATTCATTTTTGCAAAAGTTCTATTTGGAATTATAACCAAGGCTTCAAAAATTTTGTCCCATATTATTGATTTTATTTGATCAAAAATGGCTTTTACAAAATATTTTTACTTTTTCATCAAAGGTCAATAAATTCTTCAAACGTAATTGGATTCTCTAAATGAGATCTAAATCAAGAACACCCATCAATATGGCTCTTTAGGAGGAGGGTAGGAAAACATGACCCCCGTAGCAGTGATGGTTGAGGGGATATAGAAAGAGGTTATGAGCATCATATTGTAAAACACAGTAAAGGGTTTAAAGTCCCAGGTACTGACATACATACCAATACAATAGAAGGGACATGGGGTAGTTAAAGGATAAGATACTCAAGAGATAAAGAAGTTCATAAATTTCTATTTACTTATTACCTATATGGCAGAAAAGAATAAAAATAGTGATGTTTTAGGTCATATATTAAACCTTTTATTTTCTCTTCAGCTTTCCTCTTTTTTTGAAATAGGGGGTAAAATTTTTTTCATCGGTGAGTTCCATGGGGGTCATGTATTCCTACCATATGGCACTTTATTTTCGTTCAGAGTAGTCCCATTTTGATTCTTTGCTTAATTCAACCAAATTTTTAATTATTCTCACTCTTAATCAACAAATTATTTAATAAGTAAAATAGGTGAACGAAAATAAAGTGCCATTTACAATTTTGAAGCTATTTATTATCCAAATAAGTTTGTTGAATTTTGCATTTATTGTAATCGGCATGACAACTTCCTCGCTTAGTAGATTATGACGCTATAAATTCATTATAAATAGTTTTCCTTTTGAATATAGAAAATATTTACATTTTGGTTTATCCTCTAAACATCATTGTATATTCGTTTATATGGAATTTGGATTTAATATCCGTTTTCCTCAACTAAATACGATTTTTGATAAGATGATTAACAATTTTATCGTTCTTCGTATCAAAATAGAATATATGGCACTTTATTTTTCCGAGTTGAACCCAAATTTATTAATAAAGTGTTTGATTTTTAATCGATAAATTGGAATTCAAAAATAAACTCCCACATTATACAAAACAAATGGATAAAACCATATAATAGTGTAAATAATTGAGCTAAAGTTTATTGAAAGTTGATTGTTGCAATTTTTATTTCCCACCTCTACCTCTATGACCTTCTCTATGACCTCCTCTATGACCTCCACGTTTACCTTCTCTCTTTGGACTGTCCGCTACATAAGAATAAGATCTTTTATTTAAATCAACAAGAGTGTTATATCCGGGTTCATACACTGTTTCTAAAGGCACTAAAGCTAAATTTAGACTCAAATAAAATAATAATATTAAGAGGCTTTTCATTTTGAAAATATAAATTTTCATTTCGAGTCTATTTATAACCTCCTTTTAAGTTTGTTAAAGTTTGCATTTATTGTAATCAATAGCTAACAGCTTCTATGACTGATTTAGGAAAAGATCACACTGTAGCATTTTCAGATGTACAATCACATTTTTCAATCAATTTTTTATATCAAAATGTATTTTTGGATACATCTATACCTTTTCCAATTTTATTTCAAAATGAAAATAGATCTCATACAATATAGATTTCACACAAACGAAAATAGATTTCATACAAGAGAAAATAAAAATCAAACATTTGACAATAAATAAGTTAAATATATTTTCGTTTGTGTGAAATAAAAAATTGGAAAAGGTATAGATAATCTTATCTGTCTATAAAGCATTTTTATCGATAAAATATACTTCACAATCTAATAAATCGAACTTTTAAGTATGATTTAGTACTACATAATAATATATTGTGTATCAGAAATGAAAATGGTAAAATACTCAATTTTCCGGAAATGAAAATATATTTCATGGATTTGAGAATACAAAGAATGTGAAAAGTCGGTCAATAGGGTTATTTAATTTAAAATCTACTAACAGCCGCCCCAACCACAGCCTCCACCCCATCGACCACCACCTCCACCCCAGCCTCCACCCCATCGACCACCACCTCCACCCCATCGACCACCACCTCCACCCCATCGACCACCACCTCCACCCCAGCCTCCACCCCATCGACCACCGCCTCCACCCCAGCCCCCTCTGCCTCCTCTCCAAGGCTCAGCTGGATCAGATGCTTGCTCTGGATCTTCGGCTGTAACAGGTTGGCTGGCTTCTATTGGTGCTTGCGCTACGGCACTAAATATGGTGGACAATAAATAAAAGTATGTAAATAAAGTTAACAGGAAATTCATTGGTGAGTTTTTAATTTGGTTTGGCCTTGTTTTTATAACTTTTTGTGTTTCATTTTCTTAGCTTCTATTATCTTTTTGTTACCCTTTAGGTTTGTAAAATTATGACTCTGTTATCTTGATGTCGAGGATTATTTAACAGTATATAAAGTATGAAAAATGACCTGGAAATTGTACATTTTATCAGTAAAATGCTATATTTGATTACACTTCAGTTTTGACCTGATCCTCAATTATTACAAGGTTAACGATATTCAAAGAATCAAAGATGAATATTGAAAAGATCCCACCTATAAGTTAAATATTTATAAAAACCTAACCAAAAAACTCATCTAAACGATAAAGATAAATGCATAGAGTACCTTTAGAAATAGCGGTGTAAAATTCTTTGTATGACTCTTCTTTTTGATCAATTAAAAGGCCGGTTCCTTCTAATCTATCAGTAAAAGGTTTGGCTTGTCTTTGAATAAGTTTATTTTTAAATTCAGAAATTAATGAATTCCTCTTTTCAGCCAAGTCAGAGTCTAAATTACGAGCTAGTATAGATATATAATCTTGATCAGTTGGGAATTGCTAATTAATAAAATGTTTGTTCAAATACCTTTATATATAATAGTTTCTTTTCTAATTCTAAGATTTTATCTGGAGTTAAGCTAGCCTTCTTTAACATTTTCTTTATCTTATTA
Source organism: Holacanthella duospinosa (assembly GCA_002738285.1). NCBI lineage: Eukaryota > Metazoa > Arthropoda > Collembola > Poduromorpha > Neanuridae > Holacanthella > Holacanthella duospinosa. The sequence continues at coordinate 15,505 of NIPM01001568.1, forward strand.
AATTCTAAACAAAATTAAAACTGAATGTTGTACCTTTAGATTTGACTTTTTTAAACTTGAAAATATGTTTCAAGTTATTAATTCTACTAATCTTAGCATGTAATGAAGTTGTGAGTTTATTCTTAACTTCTGTTTTGGTGGCAAACGCTTCGGATTTGTAATTTAATATCTTGAGCTCATTTTTAAGATATCTTAACTTGATATATATATTATTCAACTTAATCTTTTCTTTAGCTAAAAGGAAGCTTTGGTCTTTACTATATCCTTTGGTTTCTAAAATATGTTTCTCATCTTTTAAAACCATTTTATTCTTTTGTACATTCTTCTTAATTGACTTTTTATTTGTAGCTGCCTCTTCTTTTAAATTGATATGAGTACTTTTAACTATAACAGGAGTTGATTCGTCAAATTTTATATGGGTTGTTATATTTTCCTTTGGCTCTGATCGTAGAAGATGCTTTTTCTTTTTGAAATTCTGCTTGATGGCTATAACTTCTTTTGTCTCCAACAAATCAGTGGAATCTGGGCGGGGATTTCTAAATGACTTTTGGTTTGAATGAATATTTTGATTAACAAGTTCTTTTTTCCTAGAGATCGGCATCTTCATTTTCGTTACAAAAGTTGGCGTTTTATTCGACATATTGTAATGAGCTGTACTATTCGAGTTTTTAAACGATTTATGATTTTTTGGGGCATTGTTATTGGTTTGCATCTTTTGAGGGGTCATTCAGTTTGAAAAATTTTTGTAGCATTTATTCAAGCAAATGCATTTTAACGCTAAAGAGACATTTTAAGGCCTTGAAGACTAAGAGTGATACATAACTAAATTTTAATTATAATTAAACACATGCAGTTTTACTGACGTGATTTTTTCTATACCAAATTCTCTCTAAATTTAAGATAAAAAGGCGAAATGTAGTACACAATTTATGCTTATGTTTAGATAAATATAAAATATCTGTTTTTAAAATTTTATTCAAAAACAAAATGCCGACATTTAAAGTCTACCACCTAATTGTGTGCTTCATTATCTTCTTGGATGATGATGTACGACGCCATTTAGCATTCTGTGGTGCGCAGGCATTCTTCTTGGTAAAGAGTTTATAGCTCCAATAATAGAAATCATGAAATTTGCGTTCATTTTTATCTATTGGTTAGTTTCCTAGGCTTTTTATAATGTTTTAAATGAAATTTATGCGAAAATCTAGAAGATCCGAAATTGCGGTTCTAAATTTCTAATGCAGGAAATTCAATAAGAATACCATAAAATTAGGGAAATTATATGGACCGCCCCAATTTGTTTATTTCGAAAATTGTTCAGGAAAATCATTTTATAAAAAATATAGTTAAACATTAATAAGAAATGTTAAAAGATGAATTTTTATTGAAATAAATGATTTAATTTATTGTTGAACATTTAAATCCAAATTTATTCATGATAATTTTTTGCATGTTATACTATTATGACCTGGTTTATTACAGACTTTGCAATGTATTACGCCGTTTTACACAAAAAGGTAAGCGAATTTTAATTAATAATAAATATGCAAATTAATATCTAGTGTCAAGATTTATATATAATGTTTTCTATAAATTAAGCTTTATTTTTAATGCATATTTGTTTAAATTACTATAATGGATAACTTACAAAAATTAAAAAATTCAATAACTGATAAAGAACAACGTGTATTTATCAAATTTGGAGTAATTCTAAGCCACAGTTCGGGAATAATACACAAAGAATTGGTTAAAACGATAGGAGAAAAGGCCTATAAATATAATACAGTGAAAAATATGGTTTCTAAGTTTAATAAGTGCCAAAATTGCATTGAAGACACTAGAGGAGGCGATAGAAGTAATCATTTAATAAAAGAAAATACAATTGAGAAAATTAAAGAATGTCTTGCTCAAAGTAGAGCCTGGTCG
>NIPM01001569.1:0-17310 GCA_002738285.1 Holacanthella duospinosa
TTTTAGATTCTGGTTGATAAATTTCCCTATTTCCTATTTCATCATCTCCTCTTTTCCTTTTTGCAGTCTTGTAAATAGTGTTTGAGAAAGTAAAACAACTTTTTCTCAGATCTTTTTTCGCTACTTCGCATGCAACTATCGATAAACTGCATATCTTTCGTTTTTTGGTGTTTTTTTGAATAATTTTATTATATTCTTAACTACTTTTTGGAGTATTGTTGGTGATTCTTCAGTATTAATGTTTTGGTTATCATACGGTAAATACCTTGCGTTTATTTTAGTAACTATAATCTAATAAACGCTAATTTAAAGCAAAAAACTTTTTTTAACTTTATTTTACCAACAAACTGGTTGAAAATTTTTTTAGAGTCTGTTTTAATTCCCGAAAAATGTCTCTTCCAAAAATAAATTCCCATATATACACTGCCCGTCAAAAGTGATTCAGTGTTTGGGAAATTCGAACTTAAATGGTAATTCATGAATGAGTAAGACTTCAAGCAAGCTAATACTCATATTGTAGATAGATACAGCCTTTGTCTATAACATATCCAAATATTATAGATAATGTTAAATATTGATAGAGATATGAGTACTCAAAGTTGAAAGTAGGTGATTCAGTGTTTTGACGACTTTTTCAAATTTACAAATTTTCATTCTAGAACATTCTAAAATACAGAAAAATTGTTCATTTTTATTTCAAATCCTTAGCAGAAGGTATTAAGGCTTATTTGGTATGACAAGAACATTGAAGAAAATTGAAACAAGAAGTAACGAACTTGCTTTAAATGGAAAATCTTCAAGAAAAATAGCTGAAATTGTTGGAGTTTAACAAGCAACAGTGCCCAGAGTAATAAATAGAGTTGAAAAAAATACTCTAGAGCCTATAATAGGTCGTCCTTAGGTCTTAGATAAGTATGATGAAAAATATATTGGAAGATTAGCAACAAGTGGAAATGCTCCACCTCTACAGAAATACAGCGAGAACTCAAGAATTATGCAGGAATATCCGACTCTTCGAGTACTATACTGCGCACATTAAAACGTAGCAACATCGTATCTAGATACAAAAAGAAATGCCCATAATTAAAAAAATCTCATCGTCGAGCAAGATCAGAATTTGAAAAAACACACAGAAATTGTAAAAATAAGGACTGGGATATTGTCAGATGAGACTAAAGTAAATCTAGAAGGATCTGATGGACGTGATAGAACTTTTAGAAAAATCTAGGAACCACTCAGAGATCACAATATTACTCAATCAAAAAACTCGGTGGTGGATCAATTATGGTTTGGGGATGTATGCTTTCATCAGGTGTTGGGTATCTTTGTAGAATTGATGGCAGAGTTAATTCTGAGATATATGAGAGTATTCTGGATGACGAGCTGATGTATACAATTGACTTGTATGGTTTGGAAAAATCTAAAATTGTCTTTCAAAATGAAAATGCGTCGTTTCATACCGCTTCAAGTATAAAAAACTGGTTCAAAAGAAACGAAATTAAGGTAATGAGATTGCCTGCACAATCTCCTGTCCTTAACCCAATTAAACATCTATGGGATCATATGAAAAGAGAGCTAAGAATTCGACCACCATGTAAATACAAAGATGAATTTTGGGAGAGAATTCAAGATATATGGAACAATTTTTCAGCTGAAGTATGTCTTAAGCTTATTAGGTCAATGCCTAGAAGACTCGAACAGATTAGAAAAACTAAGGGCGGGCACACAATCTATTGATTTTTCATTTTTTAAAAAATTCGACAAAACACTGAATCACCTACTTTCAACTTTGAGTAATCATATCTCTATCAATATTTAAAACATATCCATAATATTTTGATATGTTATACAAAAAGGCTGTATCTATCTACCATATGAGTATTGGCTTGTTTGAAGTTTTAATCATTCATGAATTACCATTTAAGTTCGAATTTCCCAAACACTGAATCACTTTTGACGGGCAGTGTAATCATCAATGATAATTATGTTTAGAAATACAATTTAAGAATATATACAAGTTATTAAACTTTACTAATCTAATTAAGATTTATATATTTTTAATTAGAAGATTTAAATGTTCTTTATATAAATTTTTTTATTAATAAATATAGATTATCTAATGAATATAACATTGAAATTATAATCATGAGATCTTGAATTAAATATTATTTTACATTCTTATTCAAAAAAATAACATTATTTTTACAAACAATAGTTTGTGTTAAACTATATAATAATAATTCATATTTTAAAGGTAGGATTATTTTTATAGGAGTTTGAGATATTAAAATTTTCAATATATAAGCTAAAAACACTGTTATAACTTAATTTATTATAAAAGATTGTCAATCATTAAATTTATACGAAATAATTATTAATATTATCTTATAATCTTATATTTTCTCCATAATGTATTTTTCACTCAGTTCGAAAGAACGGGCTTATAGACTTGTTAAACCTAATTAACAGATTTAATAAATAGATCATCATAGGATCGAAGTATTAAGCAAATATATGAGTTATTATAATTGTTTAACGTTAAAAACCCTTTAATGTCTGTACTCAATACTGATTGTTTTGTGTACAAATCATCTTGTATATCTATAGTCTTTACACAATATTGGCCTAGTATTGGTATAAGATAGTAGCAATACATTTATAATTGATACCATGATATAAGTATTCCTATTATTTCCTCTAAATAAGATACGATTGGATAGCCTGAAAAAGGTTTGCAACTTAAAAATTCATCGATTATAGTAGATCCAATTTCAGAAAACAAAAAATATGAACTTTTGATGTTAATGAAACCAATATAGATGAATATCCTTGTAAATTTTGTAAATATATTTATTTAAATCAATGATTTTGGTTGTCTTTTTAAGAATCTAGATAATATTCCTGCCATAATGGTGTATTTGTTTGAAAAGATAAACAAATACACAAATAGGTAACTTTCATCCTCAAGTTGTATTTTATAAAGTTTAATCTAATGACAAAAATGGCTATCCCAAATCCACGTAATGAGACCAAGAACTCTTTATCAAGAAACCATTCAAGATCGATAGTTTTAAAAAAGATAATTTTGAATAACTAGAAACACTTTAAAAAAATATCAAAATCATTAATAAATTATGTAGATAATTAATTAAAGTTTAGAGCATTGAAGCTTATGTTTTTGAAAAAAAATTTTGTGAAATAAATTGTCGACAAATAAGCTTATGTTTTTAAAAACTCAAAAGAATAATGTTTATTATTCTCGAATTTTATATAGGTCTACCAATAAGCCTAGAAAAACATCAGTAGAGTATAAACATCATTTCTTTATGACCAAATTTTAAGTTAAAACGAAGTTTAAAAATCTACAAGAAAATTTATCCAATGATCATCAGAGTTATAATGAATATCGGATTTTTGGCAAAACGAATTATACTAAGAAATTTATTTATATAAGCTATATCTCGTTTTGGATAAATAAGAAAATATAGTACAACTTTTAAATTTCTGATATTTTAGAACTTTAAATCGGATAAATGAAATTCGGTAAATGAAAGTTGATCAACTTTAGGATGTATTCAATACGACCCAAAACTAGAAAAAGTAAACGAAAACATCGAAATCGTAAACCAAATATTAAAACCGTATCACTATAATATATTTTATTTATCTAGCTTTAAAATAGGCGATTTTGATTTTCTAATCTTGCCTGAGATGGCTTTCACTGGTTTATTCTATTTATGTTATCTTTTAGGCTATGTATTTAAGGATAAAGATCACATAAAACCTTATTCAGAACAATCAAATAATGGTTCTACTTATACTTGGGCGAGAGAAACAGGTATTTTAATAAATTTAATCGATGAAGCAATAAAATTTCAAGCATATGTATTAGTGGGATTCCCTGAGATAGATGAAGGAAGTAATGCTTTATGTATTTTAATATATGTTTATAGTTTCTTATAATAGTGCTATGTTGATGGATAAAATGGGAAATCTCATTCATGTTTATAGGAAATACTTTTTATATGAAACGGATTTTTCATGGGCGATACCCGGGAAAGGTTTCGATACTGTAGAAATAGACGGTATAGGAAAAGTAAATAAATCCATTACGATTTGTGAAGATAGGCATTGGGATTTGTATGGATTTGAATACTAATTATTATGATATGGAAAAATTTTATGAATATGAGCTATCCAGTTTCCATCTATCTCAGAATACTAAAGTTATGATAGTCTTAATGAACTGGTTAAGAAGCGAGGATGATACCATTGAAGTTACTAAAAGAAGCATTAATTATTGGTTATCAAGATTAACTCCGTTTTTTGATAAAGAAAATCCACCTTTATTCATTGCTTGTAATAGATCCGGTATTGAAAATGGGATAGAGTTTTGTGGTTGTAGTTGTATTATAAAATTTAGCCCTGAATTAGAATTGTTGGACATGTTGGATAACACTGAAACGAGTATCATGATTGTAGATGTCGACTTAGAATCAAAATAAATTTTCTGTTTATCTTATAATTTCTAGGAATACTCGAAGTTTTTTATATTCATACTTTAGCATCAATGAATAACGTCAAGATCAAATTTGGCAATGCATTATAAATTATTTACAATATCAAAATAAACGCCGAATAATCATAATACAAAGTATTAAATATAAATTAAAGATGCCAAAAATCGGTTTATTGAACTTCTGAGAGATTCTTAAGCAAATTATATATTTTATCCAAATTCTTTGACATTTGTGAGCTTTCATTACCTGAATTAGAGCATATATTTTGGATGCTGGATTTATTTTTGTTAAAAGAATATAGAGAGTCTATATACCCAGAAAATGTGCTTAATTCCTTGCTTAATCGAGTTACTGAATCGCTCATTTCTAAAAATATACAAAAATCTTATTTTACTTTTTATATCATATTTTGTCTTTTCAAATAAATAATTTTTGGTCCATACTTTTATTTGGGTATTGTATATTTTGTTCAATTTCGCTAGCTTTTCTACAATGCTGGTGTAAAGAATCATAAAATCGTCAATCTCGGACAAATCGACCAAAACAATAGGATCTTTAAGCTAAAAATAAATATTTGTAAATACACTATCCAATTTTTCATCGAATTTGCTCTTTAGTTCATCTATTTTATCCTGCAAATTAAATTCTGTATTTGATTCCATTATTCTTGAATTAAGCTCTTTATTTTCTCCAAACAGAGTAATCTCTTTATGAAATAGATTATGTTCACTATTCAATATCTTATCAATAAAATTGCAATTTCTTTCTAGATTGTAAAGATCTTCAATGTTTTCGATTTCGATTTCCTCCATTTTGAATCGATTTCAAAAACTATTTTTTGTGAAAGCATTCAATCAACTGATTTATTATCATAATACCGAGAAGCTTTGAATAAAAGAGTAATAGGTATAATTTTAATTATATTTTTGAGATTGTTTGTTTGTGATGGTTATATCAAGCTTGTTTTAAGTCATGTATTATAAATTCGTTGACGTCAAACAAAATGACGAATTCAATAATTTGTTTAATATACTCTGATATATAACTTGAGTCAATACAAGATTATTAAATCCTCCAGATTAAAAATTTTACTGCACTATATTCTTTAAAACAATGGAGTAGTTTATCGTTTTAATAAAAACACACATTGAAAGATAATGAAATTCATTTTATATTGAATAATATCGGATAAACCATATTTAAGTTTATCTTTTAATAATCAAGAATGTCGAATTTTTAAAGGCATCATTTGGGGAGTTATTCTTTTGTTTATTGATCTTTTAAAAACACTCTTTGATTAAATGAAGAGTAGCTCCTTTCAAAAACATAAATCACTAATATTTAACATATTTTAAAATACATTATATAAATATTCTTATGCTTCTTTCTTTATTGATATTTCCAATTAATTGTTTTTAGAGTGCAAATCCTAACCAACACAAAAAGAACAATTCACATTGAATAGATAAGATGAAAGAGATCGCTAGAATGTGTTATAGTGGCTTTGAATTGAATGAAAAAGTGTTTTGAATCTTAATATTATTTAGAGTAAGCTTTATGACATGGTAGATCTCATCAATAAAAAAGTTGCTTCATTTAAAAAGTGTATAAGATTAACAGAGAATCTAACACATGAAAATACTCATATTATCTGGGCTAGAAAATCAATAGAGAAGTCTATAAAATATAAAGTAAAGAAGTCACTTTTATATTTTTTAAAGACCGCAATTAAAGCTGGAATGAAAATTATAGATGAAAATTTTTTAGAAATTATATATAGAGAAGGAGACCCTACAAACTTTTGTAAAGTAATTTATATTTTTAAAAAAATAGATATCCGATAACTATAGTGTTCCGCCTTTAGAATTTTATAAGATTATGTTATACGGATTTGAATCTAGTATATTTGTTTATAATAATATTTGGAAGATATTGGAGACGGATTTGATATAATCAACGACATTAAACAATATACAATCAATTTGGGCGGACTTATAATAGATGAAGGCATACCATCTCTTATTATAACAAACATATCCTTTTTATTCTCATTTTATGATAAATTTCGTTTTCTTTAATCAAATGAACACACAAGTCTTCATCCATCTTTTACAAAGGATCTGAATTGTAATGTGGTAGGCCTGAAATGGCTCTTAGACTGCGAAAAGCAAAATGGTATTACATATCTTGATTTTTAGTATGCCAGAATGAAGAAGATTACCTTTTCGAAATGATAAATGTAAACATATCTTATGAAAGCTCCATGGATCTGTATATTCATGAAAATAACTTTCCAATACACTCAACTGAAATGGCTCCTATTGAAAATCCTAGATCGATGTCAATAGCTGAGCTAAAGTATTTTAAAAATTTAAAGTTTAGTAATGAACTCTGGCTTGAGTCAACTAAAAATGAATCAGAAGCGAATATAGTTAAAGAGCCGAGTCATATACGTATTATTTTAATTTTAAATTTAAAATGTAGTTCTGGATTACCACGAAAAACAAATGTAAAATTGCAATTTTAATCTTCAAGATTTGACGGATTAAATGTATTGATCATTGGATTCAAATCAGAGAAACATCTTATCATGTTAGAAAGATTGTTAGTTGAGCTAGGTGCTCACTCTGTATTTGACAATGAACAAATAGTCGATCTCTCTATTTTTGATTTAGTTCTTATCCCTTTTGTTAGGTATATTTTGATTATTATGTTAGTGATATGCTTTCTTCTTGCTTTAACAAGCTGACATGCAAGAATTATGACAGAAAACTTGTATGTGTTACAGAGTATTGGATTGAAAGATGTTTTGAAGTATTACATTATTTGATATCTTATAGAATTTTACTCTGGTTTCGTCAATGAATTCTGTGGTTTTCTCTTCCTTGAATATACCCAAATCTAAACTTCCTATACTAGGTATATACTTGATTACTAAATTTAAGGTTTTTCTGATATCGTAATTCATTTATCTGGTATGGATCAATTAGAAATCTCTCATTACATGCGCCTTTCCAAAGTTGTAGGTAAACATATTTGTTTTTATAAAAAGGTATTCAGTATAGTGAAATTCTCGGCCAATCATGTACTCATTTGATTTACAAAAAAGAAAATGTTAACATGAAGAAACTTGAAAAAGCTCGAGAACTTGGGGTTCAGATCAAAGAGCCATCCTGGTTAGAACAGTTGATATTGTCTCATCAAACTTGGAAATCCAAAAATGAAGAATGTGACTTTAGAAATTTAAGAAGCAAAGTAGATCATTACAAAAAATATAAATATCAAGATTGTATCGATGATCTTCGAATTCAAACGCAAAATAAAGCAATTTCCAAAAGTTTAATCTTTAGAATATAAGATTAAATTCTACTTCCTCGGTTAAATCAAAAAGTACCATCTCTTTACCAGAAACGGTTGATACAGATTCTCAAGATTTTATCACTTATGAACATCCATTAAACGTATATGCAAAAGAAGAGCTTTTAAAATGAGATTATATACAGTTTACTATATTTATTAAATTTTGGTTATTTATTTGAAAAGTTTTTGCTGGTTTACTGGGTACATCATCCTCAATATTTTCAAATTCTCGTGGAAGACCACCATAAATGTATCCAACGTACAACCGTTTAGATATATAAGATCTAAAAATGATTCATTTTACAAATCTCTTAGTATTCGAATTCTCGTTCGAATGAGTACACTAAAATATTAATAACAATAGAATAAGTTACTTAATACAGCAAGATTAATGATAGATAAAAAATTAAGAGTCAATTTGAACAATAAAATAATTAAAGAATTGATTTCCAAAGCTTCAAAGTCAACAGGTAAATCATAAATCAAATATAGAAACAGATCCATCCATATCGCCTGTAGAATCATGTAGAACAGTATTCCCCAAAATTTTTCATACAATAACCCATTTCTGATCTCTTTAGCTAATCAGAACCCACCGTTCGCAGATATGTATATTTTTTAAAAGATTTTTAAGTTATTTTCAAGGATTTACTTTATAAAACTCAATTCGAAAAATATAAATGGCTTTGTTGAGTAAGAAATTTAAATATGGATAAAATTTATCAGAATGCAATTAAAAATTAATAAATTTAATGAGATAGATGCACTTGAGATTCTAAAATCAAATCATCGATCTCTGGATCACTTTTAGTAATTTCCAATCTTAATTCCCCACGGTTAATGATATGTAATCTGTTTCCCTTCTTAGTCACAAGGTCTGTAACCATACTAAACCGTTACTCAACTAAATACGAAGAAGGAAAAGGAATCAAATATTTTTCACTTCAGACCACAATTTTGGATAAAGAATAGATATTTGTTTTTGTAACCAAAAATGTTGATGTCCTATAGTAAATTTAGGTGTCAATTCTTCATTATTAGTAAGACCGATTAATTCTTCTTCAAATTCAGTTTCCGTTGAACTAAGAGACAGGAATGTATTGATGATCCAATTCGGTATACTCAATTGAAGAATGACTTAGCATCTACTGAAAAATTCATTAATTAAAGATCAGAGATGTGCACAATAAACAAATATATCAGATTCGTTCAATATTTCTTTTTCGTGCAAATCCAAAAGTCTTGGGAAGTTATTAAAGTGTCTAGTCTCCAACCTTTGCTTAAATGCTCTGAGTTTAGATATAAATCCAGAAATTACTGATTGTGTTTTTATCAAAGTTAACTCATTTCCTTGTAATTGTAAATTGACTTCATTGAATTTGTAATATAAATCAGAGAGATAAGCAACATCATTTCTTATTTTGATTAAAATTTCGTATAATTCAGTATCTTTGTCTTTTAAAAATAACAATACGGAATCATAGAGCTCATAACTTCGAGATAAACTGGTTCCTTTTGAAAGTCATCTAATTTCGGTATATATAAGTAACTTAGAATATTGATTATCTTGCTTTTCACATAGTTGCTTGAAAATTCTACTATTGAGGGGATTACTAGCTATTTTGTTTATAGCCTTGATAACAACTTTTAAAGAAGCATTTAATCTTGTTCTGAGTACTTTGGCAGCCAATTGTTCTCTGTGTAATACGCAATAAATTGCTATAACATTGGGAATGTATTGCTTCAAATACGCAATAAATCCTTGATGACAACCAGTCATGGATTTTACACCATCAGTTGCTACAGATAATATGTTACTAATCGGCATATCTTTTTCTATAAAGAAATTTTTGACTATATTAAATATGGATTCTCCTTTTGTGTCGGTAACCAACTCTTTAACAAATAACATCTCTTCATTTAATTTCTCATTTTCTATGTATCTAACGTATCCTAAATGCAAAGATTGTTTATTTGGCAAAACAGATTCATCAACTTGCAAAGAAAATTGTGTTGTCTTTAATAAATTACACAATTTATCTTCTACTGTAGTTGCCACCTCATCAATACGACGTTGAAATGTACTATCACTTAATGAAATCTCATTAATAATGTCCTCTGAAGGCTGATTTAATACTGTCTTTAAAACTTCTCTAATTGCTGGTAAAATTAATTTTTCAGAAATTGTATGTGGTTTTCCTGATTTTGCTATCAATAGAGATATGTTGTACGAAGCTCTGATGTCATCAGTATTCTGATTAGTGACATTAGTAAACAAGTCGCATACTGTTGGTGTCTTTAAATATTGTTCTTTAAGCGATTGAAAATAAGCTACATTTTTTCCGAGTACCTCAGGGTGATGCTTTGTTATGTGAGCTGTTAATGGTTTTGTCTTCATAGATTCGTTAGATAACAGCTTATTGCATATAAGGCACATAGGAAGGCTTTTGTCATGAGGACATTCTATATATCTAATTTTTAAATAATCAATATTGTATCTTCTTCCTCCTTTCTTAGGTTCTAATATGACGTTTGACATAACCAAAAAGAATAAAATTTAGACAAATTGTGCGCAAAACGAAATGAAATGAAAGTAAAAAACAAGTTTATTGTTTAATATTATATAGTTCTACATCAAGACTAAGAATATATAAAAAGTAAATACCTTTTTTGTTTCAATTTTTAACACACAAAAATGGAAAATTGATCGATGTATTGAAACTCTGAGCATAATATCTTCTTTTTGGAAGATCATAAAATATAAGACGTAAATATTTACGATCTTTTATAATGAACTATGTCCATTATTCTGATGTTATTATTATTTTATAGTTTTGATTTATATAATATAAATTTTTTGTCAATTTAACTCACCCCATTTAATTATTAATTTTCTTCATTTTTCCCACGAATATTTCAAAAACAATTTTTCCCCATCTACGATTTTTTAAAATCCACCTGTGGGTTGTACAACCCAGTTTGGGAAACACTGATGTAGAATATAAATTGAATTTCATTCTCTGTCAATGCTTCATAATACCTTGGTATGGTCATTTTCATTACTTTCTCTTCAAGGCTGATCAAAGAAGTCATAAACAATAACAACGAAACTAGTATATGGGTTTTTGTTGTTTTTACCTCTTCCAGGTTTAAAATATTAATTATATGATATGTTCCGCTTAAAAAACATTGTGTTAACTTTAAAGTGGTCCTTAAATATTCCATTTACGTTATTTTTCTCAATTTTAGACTTTTTATCTGAGAAATCTTATTTATTAAATGGTAACTACTGGGAGCACAGTAAGATATTAGAGTGATAACCGATAACATTGACAAAATTGAATCATATTCATAAGAAAATAAGGCTCTTTTCGATAAACACTTAGTTAAATTTTAGTTTTTGTTGATCCCATATAAAGTTTCCATTTAATCGTAAACGACATCTCATAAATGAAAATAACATAGTAACTGATGAATTTTTTTTTGTTTAATCAGTTAAGATATAATTATATAAAGATAAGAAAATACTTCATTTTTTAAAAGTGTGGTTTTGTTTATTCATTTTCGAATCATAGGGTATTGCATTTTATCAAAGGAATTATTATCACAAAAAATCAAAACAATCCAGTTTATCCCCAAATAATAATTATCAATAAAATTATTTTTAATATCTATTGATCTATTCAATATTCTGGTTTTCTATAATATGGTTTTTATAGATTGTGTAAAAAATCCACACTTAAGAGATAAATAATATAATATAAAACATCGATAAGCATAATGATATTTTATTCTTACATCGGATCTATTTTCGATAACTTTATTCGGCTCATTTTTGGGATTTGTTTTTCAAAACCTATCTCAAATTGTTGAAATCAATGACAGAGCAATCTTATGAAGAACAATATGTAGATAAAGTATATTCAGAAATAGTCAATCATTTCAGTTCAACGAGATATAAAGTAATATATATAGTTTATACTAAATTAGCCTTGGCCTAATATAGCTGACTTTCTTAATTCTCTAGATCCAGGTAGCTTTGGTGCTGATATTGGTTGTGGTAATGGAAAATATATGAAAGTTAACAAAAAATTATACACAATTGGATCCGATAAGTAAGATATTTATTCAATTAATAAAGAGATGTAAAGAATTAACTGAAATTTGCAAAGATAGAAATTTAGAAACACTTGTTGATGATATTCTGGTTTTGTCTTTCAGAGCCCTTGTATTTGTAACTCTACACTTTAATTATTGTAGGACTATGTTATATCGATAGCCGTTATACACCATTTATCTACACCAGAAAGAAGAATCAATGCAATAAAAGTATCCAAAATATAAACCCTAATTTATAAAGGAACTATTAAGAATATCGAAAGTAGGAGGAAAATGTTTGATTTATGTTTGGGCTTTGGAGCAAAAGGTATTTTTAGTATTATTTTTTAGGGTAAAAGGAAATTTGAACCTGATCAACAAGATGTTTTAGTCCCTTGGATAATTCCAAAAGGAAATATAATAGAAGACCAAACCATTAAAGAAGATAAAGAGTTTAAAAGGTTACACCTTTATTATAATCGAATAGATATTATCACCTATTCAAAGAAGGGGAAATAGAAGAGCTTATATCCAAAGTTGATATCAAACATGAAATTGTTAAATCGGGCTATGATAGAGATAATTGGTTTGTTATTATCCAAAGAAAATAAATTATATTTTTTAAAGGTTTTGTGCCATAATCGGTTGTTCTCTCGCAGCTTTCTAAATGTTTCTGCAATACAATATTTATAAAAATCAAAGTAGCTAATTTGCGACATTTTTGTAAATATTTTATGTTGATCCACATTAACAAGAAGTATTATTATCTTCTAATACGATAAATGGAATCTACAATCAAAGCGTTAGAAAATAAAAGAGATATAAAAGAACTATCAAGCACACCTTTCTTTGTTAATCCTTTATTTATCAACTTTTTTACTTATGAAGTTTTCCAAAAAGTGCATCCTTGTGCTTCTCAGATATCAATATGCTTTATTTTTGAAAATGAAGCCCCAAGAGATCCATAGAAAAAGTCACTTCAATATTTCTACAAAACCCTAGATAACTCAAAATCAAGGTGAAGTACCTAAAAAACATAAACTATGTGAAATTACAATACATTCTACATATAGCTGTGCGCTTCACAGATTTTAATAAATCTTGAACCCACTTATTCTTCATGATTTAGTTCAAGGGTTAATTTTTTATTTATCACGAATTCTCCTTCTAGAAAAAGAAATTTTCGATTTTAGCTTCCGAAATCAATCTTACATGCTATTAGGGCGTTTCGAGCAAAGAGGCAATCGAAAAAATTTAAATAAAAAATTTACTGTAAAAGATATAAAGTTAAAAGGTAGTATATTTATAGATACGAACCTTCTGCATCTATTACACTTTTCCATCTTTCGGGTAACTTCTGGATACCATTCATAAAACCTTTAGCATTAAGTTCCTGAATTGCACTTTCTAGCTGAATTTCTAGTTCATGCCAATCATTATAAATGTTTTCCTTTAACTTCCTCTTTAATTGCCCAAAACAATTGAAATTTCCACCCGATTATAGTCCCGATATCCCTCCTACTACACAAACCCGAATATTTTCATCAATAAAATAGTGCATTATAAGATTTGATTCATGCGGCTTAGCATTATCATGTAATATTATAGGCACCTTGGATTTCTTATCAGGTAACCATTTGCCTAATAATTCAATTAGGAAGTTTTTATAGACATCTGAAGTTACAGTCTCTTTAGGNAACACCTTGAAAATCCATTGGTAATATTAGCATTCTCTTTCTCTCATATTTATATTGAAGTACAAATTCAGGTGGGTCTTCATTCTTATTTCTCCAAGATCGAATCTGGACACGTTAGGGTTGCATATATAAAGACACCCAAGTTTCATCTATTGCCAAAGTTCGATTAATTAAGTTATTTTGTCTCGATAAGAGTTGCATATTGTTTTTACATGCTAACACTCTATGTTCTCTTTGTTCGTCCGTGAGAAAATGAGGTACTCATTTACTTAATAATATTTTCTTTTGTAAATCTTCTGTTAAATATCGAAAATCTATTGCTTTACTACAATTTACCCGCATTGAAAACTTTGAGGCAAGACTATGTTCTAATTTTGGCCAACAATTCTTTAATTTTATCTATTACATTATCTTTCTTCGAGATATCACTTGTATCGCCTTCTCGGCTATCTTAGACCACATTGTAGCGGCTCTTAAACTTAGTAGCTAAAGTTGGCTGTATTTAGTTTATAGGCACTATTTCCAATTGATTCAACTAATTCATTATGAATTATCCTAAAACTGTGTCCCAAGATTACGCCAAATTTGATGAAAACCCACTGTTCTTTATCTGAAATTGAAACTTTGTATCAAGGCTGAAATTACCCCCCCCCATGAAAAGCAAAGCTGAAATCCACCCACCCAGAAAAATTAATGAAAAATCAACTTTAAAGAATTGAAAATAATAGAAGGTTTAATTAATTAATTTCTTTGTTAACCTCAATTAATGAATTAAAATTTGACTTAATTATATTGTCTTTAACCATCCATTCGAATAAATATTCTTCTAATGTATTTCCATTTATACCTTTCATTCTTCCTTTTGTTTTTGCCCAATAACATTTAATATTTTGAGTGTGAGCAAGCGTTTCTTTGTCAACAAAATGTAAGCTATGGTTAACAGTCATATAGTTGTATTTTTCAACATATAATAACTTTTTATAAGCTTTCCATTCATCAAAAACAATAGTTGAACCAGATTTGATTCAAGTGTACTTATTTGATGTCACCCATAAAAGGAAATTGTTTCATATTGAAAATTTATTAGATACTATAGTGTATATACCTAATTGCCTCAATAAAGCATCAAATAACCTGCTGGAATTTTGCTTTCTCCACATATATCCACCCAAATGTCCCTCGATACCTTCTTGAATCCGATTCCTTGGTGGTATTGCTCTTTTCAATGCACCCCCACATGCTTCACATTTAAGCGTTTCGTAAAAAACGTTATTAGATAACAAGAACTGATAAGTCACTTCCTCGGATGGTAGCAATCACTAAATTTCGTTCAAAGTCGGGATTGATATGTTTAAAAAGAAATTTAGAAGTTATTCTGGGCTATTATATTTTTAATATGAAACAATTTCCTTTTATGGGCGATATCAAATAAGTACATGTACTCCTCAGTTTTTACAACCTTATGGATTATTGGAAGTAAAGTTGATGATGTGCGCAAGTTTATTTAGAAACATCAAATTCTTTTAGGCTGAAATTTTCCCCCGCGGGGGAAAATTTCAGTCTTGATCGAATCTTTTAATTTTTGCAAGCTATTCATGATAATATTCAAAATATAATTATTTATAAATAAAGCTTGTAGTCTATATAAATTAATTTAAAAGTCGTGGTATTATTAGTATATTATTAAAGGAATGATGAAACAAAATTCGAGTGCCTCTTTGCGCGGAACGCCCTAATATGGCACTTTATTTTCGTTCAGAGTAGTCCCCATTTTAGTTATTAAATAATTGGTTGATTAATGTAGATTCATTAAAAATTTTGTTGAATTAAGAGAGGCAAAAAGGGACTACTCTGAACGAAAATAAAGTGCCATATTTCGGTTACGTAAAATTGAAAAATTTTAATAAAATGAAACTAGGAACTTTATGTCGAGATATAGAAGGCTGGGTAACTCAACGTTATCCTAAACTAATAATATAGGGTCCAATAAGTCTGTTAAGACCTCTTGATTTCACACCTTGTTTTGAAGCTAGGTATAAATGTAAGATAACGATTTTAGTGTTTTATCCATGTTCAATGTTATACTAATACTTATATGCGGTTATCGATTGATTAATATGGCTAAAAGGGAAAATCAATCTTTTAACCTTAATGTGCATTTCTGCTTCAAAATAGTAATCCTTCCCTAATTTACCATATCATGACGTAGTTTTTCGTGTCTATAATAGTGTTGGTGAGCCTGTCTAATTTCGCATTCATCATCGGAAATGTTATGAACGAAAACGCTGATATTTATCTGATATTTGGGTTAACTCAATTCTTATCATGTGTAAACTCTTCCCATCTCATTTTCCATAGGTTGTGATGTTGTTCTACACCGCCTACCAGCATTCGAAACCATTCTCCAGCGATACCTTATTGATATATTTCCCATTATCCATTATAATGTCCTTAATCCATTTGAGAACTCTAACCCAAATGAGGAGCAAAAACTCTAAAGGGCCACATATACCAACATCACCTACGCCGTATAGTTATGAACCGGTCGTTTTGTTTGTTTATGTTTGTGCATTAGGATCTGAATGGGTAATGGAATTAATACCAAAACATGTACATGATGATTATCTCGATATTCGTTATATAAATGTATACTCTCCTTGTTTTTATGAAAATGGTGATTTTTAGAGGAATACACCAGAAGATAAGGCTAATATTTATTCAAAGTTGAGTTTTTCATGGTTTTCTGGACTTTTGAAATTGGGTAGTGAGAAACCGTTAGATCCAATTGATTTAGAGTATCACACTCTCGTCCTTACTTTTGATCTCTTGTTTAGTCCGCTTCCGCATAAACATAGCGTTACAGTTGTATCGAAAGTGTTTGAGAAAAGTTGGGATTATTATAATAAAGATAATAAGTAAATCAACCTATCATTTAATCATTTAATTAGTCCTTCATTGTTGAAAAGTCTAGCTTTATCATTTGGCGGCCCTTTCATGCTAGCAGCGGTATTATTATCACTTTTGATGCAGTTGTTTAGTTGTTTAAGGCTATTCAAGATGTGCTAGGTTTTATGCAACCACAGTTGTTAAAGTTGCTAATCACGTTCTTAGAAACACAAAAAGGGGAAGCAGCTGAGCCAATTTATAATGGTATCGCTATTGCTGGTATTTTTTCATACTTAATCGTTGTTTTTATTTAGTTACGATGTTTTTAACGGCTGTTATTCAGACTATTTTCTTGCATCAATATTTCCAACTATGCACGATCACGGGAATGCATGTATTCAAATCTCCCTCCCTTAACCATCGATTACGATTAATTTAGATCCGTACTGCTTTAGTGACTACAATTTATAAGAAGGCATTGAGATTATCTAGCGAATCAAAACAACATAGTACGATAGGTGAGATCGTTAATCATATGTCAGTGGATACTCAGAGACTGCAGGATTTATGTAATTATGTTCACATCATTTGGTCCGGTTTATTTCAGATTTTTTTAGCCCTATTCTTCTTATATCAGACTTTGGGTTCATCTATCTTTATTGGATTCATTATTATGCTGCTCGCTATTCCATTTAATGTCTTTATCACCGGCAAACTTAGGACGTTGCAGAAGATTATTATCAAGAATA
>NIPM01001571.1:0-17227 GCA_002738285.1 Holacanthella duospinosa
CTAACTTAATTAACTTTTTTTAGAGACTTTTGTCCTTAATTTGCCGACTTTTAGATGAATTTTGATTTTTTTTAATGGAATTCCCTTGAGAACTGCCCCACCTCCACACAAAAAGAACCATGTGCATAATATGTATTTGCGAAATCTAAGTAAATGTGAATTTTGACTCCGGAGTCGACTGCGGAGTCAGTGCTTATTTTCAAGGAGTCGGAGTCAGTGACTCCGGAGCCACTCCAAAATTTTCTTGGAGTTGGAATCAGTGACTTGGACTCCGGCTAAACCCGGAGTCATGGAGCACACTAGTCTGGAGCCATGCCGTGATATTCAAAGATGCCGATAAGGTTTCCCAACAGAGTAAGATAAATGTTAATAGCTCACACCGTTTCATGTAAAGTAGATAAAGTATGCGTAGTAGTAGATCCAAGCTACCAGACGCCGGAAAAGGTTGTGTACATGTGCACGTAAAAAGAGCGGTAGCCTGGTTCGAGGCAGCAGAAATACCGAAAAAACAAGTCTGCGTGATTTTCAGATAGAATCCCTACCCTCTTGATTGGGCGATAACCAATAAGTCAAATAAACTTCCAAAAAAAAATTTCATTTCGTGGATATATGATAAATTAATTAAGTTGATATGTAATACCAACTGCATGAAAACGAAACGATAAAGAAAAATTTCGACCTTTTGAGTTTGATACGGCAAGGTGCGGGAATATCAACGGCAAATATACAGACACAAGACTGGCATAGGAAATATTGGAAAATAAATAGGTGCGAAATATGGTTATATAAGATTTTAGGTGTTAGAGGACGTACGAGAGGACTATTTAAAACTTGACATGGGTCAAATTAGGTCAAGATTATTTTCTAATTCAATATTTACCATCCTGTGTCACCATTTTGCATTGTTGTAGAATTCTATATTTGTGCAGCAATGAACTTCTCTGGTTGTAAAAGCAGTTTGTACTGTTTTACCCTGGAAATTATTGTTTGTCTGTTTGAAATTTCGCAGTTTTTGANTGGTTGTAAAAGCAGTTTGTACTGTTTTACCCTGGAAATTATTGTTTGTCTGTTTGAAATTTCGCAGTTTTTGAAACCTGTTTTTCTTTCACTGACATCTTCACTTGTATTTTATTTTTATAAAGGAAATAGCAATTATTTATATAAAAAATAGATGAAAATTTTGCTGTGGTATACTCCGATATTATGCAAGGCGGTACAGACACAACAAGTTCAGTACTAATTTTTACAATACTTCTTCTTACACACAACCAAAATGCACAAGTACGGCTTCATGCAGAAATTATGAAAGTAATTGGAGAAGACCGATTTCCAGAAATAGATGACAGGAAAACGTATTTAAAAAAATTCATAATAGACAGATTTTAATGTTTTGAATAATTTCTTACTAGAATGATTTACACACAAAGTGTGATACTGGAAGGGCTGCGATGGAGTCGTGTTGGAGTTTTGGGTGTACCAAGAATGGCACTAGATGACATTTCATACAAAGATTTTATAATCAAAAAGGTGATAATGAACCTTAAAAATATCAATATTGTGTTGGTAATTACATTTTCCTCTAATTTGTTCTAGGGCGTAGTTTTAGTATCAAATTTCTATAGTATCTCATTTGATGAAGAGTTTTGGGGTGACCCGCATGTTTTTAGACCCGAGCGATTCATTAACAGTGACGGAACCTTGATTTTGAAGCGGACAGAAAGGATATTGTGTCACTTTGGCTCTGGTATATACGCTTTTAAAGTTAAAATTTTGAATATTAATAGCTGTTGGTTATATCTATATGTTTTTTTTTATAAATCCATTCATCCAATTGTTTTGTGATTGTTAGGCAGAAGAAACTGTTTTGGAGAAGTGCTAGCACGTGACAGCCTGTTTCTCTTCATTACTTCGTTGATTCAAAAGTTCAAATTTGAATTTCCAT
This sequence comes from Holacanthella duospinosa, assembly GCA_002738285.1. NCBI lineage: Eukaryota > Metazoa > Arthropoda > Collembola > Poduromorpha > Neanuridae > Holacanthella > Holacanthella duospinosa. The sequence goes on from NIPM01001571.1 coordinate 1,943, forward strand.
TTGGATACGAGCCTAACCTAGAGCCAATAATAGGCATTGTCTGTTACCCTCATCCCTTTGATGCCATTGTACAATTGAGAAACGACAAAATTTAATAACTTGCAACTACGCAAGTCACTGCTATACAACGAGAATGTAATAATTAGTACTATGGTAGGTCCAGTTATGCATGTCAGTTCGCATTTAGTTTAATAAAGTAGAAGTGGTTTACTAGAGTTTAATTTTGATGAGGAAAGATGATATGAGTTGAGGACTTTTATATGGTACAGGAATAAATTGGAAGTAGTGTAATTGGTTGTGTTTCTAATATATTGAAGACAGTCGGGTACAATTCTTGGAAGGAGCAAAAAAAAAAGCCTTGAATAAGATTGTACAAGCAGGAAAGCGGTGTGGATTTTTTTTTACATATTTTTCCATTCGCATNAAATTGGAAGTAGTGTAATTGGTTGTGTTTCTAATATATTGAAGACAGTCGGGTACAATTCTTGGAAGGAGCAAAAAAAAAGCCTTGAATAAGATTGTACAAGCAGAAAAGCGGTGTGGATTTTTTTTTACATATTTTTCCATTCGGCTTTCCAAATCTTTGGAAGCAAATGTTTAGAAATACATCTCTGTTTCTAACACATTGGAAAAGCTCAATGTTTCTNTTTCCAAATCTTTGGAAGCAAATGTTTAGAAATACATCTCTGTTTCTAACACATTGGAAAAGCTCAATGTTTCTTGTTCCTAAAATGTTCTGTGGATTTCGCATTTCTAATGTGTTATATGCAGAATACGGCCATAATTGTAAAGAGTTTGTACAGGCTCTGTAGTCAATTCATTTCAAATTTGAGAAGTCCCGTAGTTTGATTTGGGTTAGAATGAAATGAGAAAGGGGATTTCCAACCCCTTTGTATTTCTATACACGCATATTACAGTCAACACTTTTTCAATGTGTAATTACTTCTGCCGGACAAGGTGCATTTTGCAAACCCTTCATCTATTTTGGTGATATAAGTTTTTCTACTTTTTCTTACATCAACAAAGCGTGAAAATGTTGGTTATCTTCAATCTCTAACAGTTGAATTGATAGAAATTTTGGTTTACTGAGCTTAGAATGGACTACTGGGTCTATAGTAATATAACTGCCAGCGATTATTTCAAATTGCCAAAACAGTCAGCATAGAAATGTTCTCTATAGATATGTGTGAATATTTGGTGGTTTTTGAAATCCGCTTTGATTGTGCTCTGACATTTTACGGCCGTTTTTTTTGTGCTCATATGTAAACTCACAACTTCAAAACCAGTTTGGAGGGACCTCAAAACATTCTGTGCAAGTAGCCCTTCGGTAAGTAGGGTCCAATTCAAATAAGATAACATAAACTTGTCTAAATTAAACATATCATATTCATTGTCAAAACCATTTACCTTAAGTTCTTGATATCCTTGTTCTTACCAGCGATTCTTTCTTCTACACATTTAGTGAGTTAAATTAAACTGCATTAGCGTTTGGTATACTCTCCCCGCTAATACTTGATTCAACATTTTATTTAATGCGTCAGATAACTGTCAGGTAAGTTTGGTGAGAACCAAAGAAATGAAGAGTCTTAAAGGNTATTAAACTACATTAGCGTTTGGTATACTCTCCCCGCTAATAGTTGATTCAACATTTTATTTAATGCGTCAGATAACTGTCAGGTAAGTTTGGTGAGAACCAAAGAAATGAAGAGTCTTAAAGGGCACTTATCCTTAAGTGAATTCAGAGAGAAACGGATTAGGTTTGGTTAGAAGTGCTCTGCAAATACCTTAACTTAAAGATGCAGTATTTGGTTCTCGACTATTTAATTGAAACTAATTAGCCCAAAAACAAGAGTAATTAGCCCAAAAACAAGAGTAATTAGCCCAAAAACAAGAGTAATTAGCCCAAAAACAAGAAACACTTCAATTGCATATAAACTTCACATTTGCGATTGCAATAACCTTCACATATGATCATATTGAATTTCTGTCTACTTAGTAGAATTACCTTACCTTGTAGTCGGTCAATATCCTCTATGGCGACGCACTGTGATGTTGAAGTTTTTGGATTGATTAAAAGCACCGATTTCCAGCAATTCTCAAATTATTCCGTTATTACAACACGTCATTACCTTCATCTGCACCTATTGAACGTGTATTCAGCTATAGAGGCTCAATTCTCTCACCAAGAAGATGTCAAATAGTGATTGAAATTTACGGGAAAATTACCTTAGTAACGGGAAACGAAAAATTCCCGAATTTTGGGAGATTCCGGTGTTTCCCTAATCAAGAAATAAACAAAGGTAACCATGCAAAAATTAATAATTGTTCATATACTATAATTATTAACTTTTGAATTTATTTGTACATTGACTGTGAAAGTAAAACAAAAAAAAATTTATTTTGACCACTTGACTAATATGCAACTTACAAAGTCCAATTTAATTTTGTTCCATCATTTCCGGATTACAAATTTCTACCAATGATACGTTACAATACAGGAGACACAATGAAAAATTTAACAAGAATTGAAGCCCGTTGTGCAAGAAGAGCACTTGTTTACAAAAAAAAATAAAAATCTAAATTTCCATGGAGAAATAAACAGCAACAGTATAACACTGTAATAAGACTTGTTCTGTGATTAAAATATTCACTAAATAAAATTGCATAGAAACCTTCCTTACAATTTCATTTCCTTTTCTATTTCCTGTACTATTTTTTAATACTTTTTTCGAAATTCTCAACATTTTTTTGTTCTTCTTTTTCTTCGCTTCATTTTCTTCAATTCCTTCCTTATCTTTTCTCGCTTCTTTCCTTTGTTTCTTTCACTGCTAATTTTAAACTTTCTAAAGTTTCACCCTCTTCTCCAACCTGAAACAGTTAAACCAATTAAACTTTTCCGAATACAACGAATATCGTAGTTGAAAAAAATTGGGTTTGCAAAAATTTAATTTAAATTATGTATGCCACATATTAAAAAAATTCCATCCTGTCAAGTTCAAAGCTAAATATTTCTACTCACTTTACGTTTCAATCTAGAAGTCGCTCCAGATTTTCTGTTTCTGAATCCCATTGGAAACACCGTAAGAGGAGGGGTATCGTATGTATCTTGTACTGAAACAATAAGAAAANTTTACGGAAAAATTACCCTAGTAACGGGAAACGAAAAATTCCCGAATTTTGGGAGATTCCGGTGTTTCCCTAAACAAGAAATAAACAAAGGTAACCATGCAAAAATTAATAATTGTTCATATACTATAATTATTAACTTTTGAATTTATTTATACATTGACTGTGAAAGTAAAACAAAAAAAAAATTATTTTGACCACTTGACTAATATGCAACTTACAAAGTCCAAATTAATTTTGTTCCATCATTTCCGGATTACAAATTTCTACCAATGATACGTTACAATACAGGAGACACAATGAAAAATTTAACAAGAATTGAAGCCCGTTGTGCAAGAAGAGCACTTGTTTACAAAAAAAAAATAAAAATCTAAATTTCCATGGAGAAATAAACAGCAACAGTATAACACTGTAATAAGACTTGTTCTGTGATTAAAATATTTACTAAATAAAATTGCATAGAAACCTTCCTTACAATTTCATTTCCTATTCTATTTCCTGTACTATTTTTTAATACTTTTTTCGAAATTCTCAAGATTTTTTTTGTTCTTCTTTTTCTTCGCTTCATTTTTTTCAATTCCTTCCTTATCTTTCCTCGTTTCTTTCCTTTGTTTCTTTCACTGCTAATTTTAAACTTTCTAAAGTTTCACCCTCTTCTCCAACCTGAAACAGTTAAACCAATTAAACTTTTTCCGAATACAGCGAATATCGTAGTTGAAAAAAATTGGGTTTGCAAAAATTTAATTTAAATTATATATGCCACATATTAAAAAATTCCATCCTGTCAAGTTCAATGCTAAATATTTCTACTCACTTTACGTTTCAATCTAGAAGTCGCTCCAGATTTTTTGTTTCTGAATCCCATTGGAAACACCGTAAGAGGAGGGGTATCGTATGTATCTTGTACTGAAACAATAAGAAAATAGAATGAGGTGTACTGCATCTAATACGTTATACAAATTATTTGTTCTCATTTTAGGGCGCTGAATAATTCATATTGCCTGATTGATTTTGGTCACAATGAAACACAGTAACAAAACACAAATGTTGTATAAAACTGTTTCCATAAGATGTATGTATAACTAATTGTGGTAAAATTGGTATCTACTACCCAAGATCTCTTCCCAATCCTTAAGTGTATTTCTTCAAAACTGTTACTGTTTTTTGGGTTAGTTTGACCGATTTCACTTAGGATAACAATACTATTAACCTGAGTAGCGTTGTATCTAGCCATTCATGTTGGCGAAGATTAGAATTCCGTCTTCTAAATCTTCATCTTCGATATCTAAGTTGAGGTCACCTTGACTTCGCATGCTTTGGTAGAATGAAATATCCGTCTCTACACTCACAACTTCAACAGTTCTTTCACTTCGTCAAATTTCTTTTGCTACATAGGCAGAAATCCGTTATAAGCAAACGGGGCATTTTGGACTGCGTTCCATACTACTTCAGGAGTGATATGTGGCTTTAGCAGGGGAAAAATTTCATCGAATGGCCCGGCAGTACTCCGGGTGGAAGTCACGTTGCCGTCTTCGTGGAAGAGTAAACCTACTTTGGACATGACACCACGGCTGCAGATCAGATTGTTTAGTGCGGACTGGAAATCGTAAACCCTTGCAAGAGGATTTCCGTCATTTATGAGGTCATCTGTTAAGGGATGTTCCAAATAACAAATCATGTAAGGTTTGTTATGCTGAGCCGATCTTACTAACTTCGTCAAATCCGACGGAAGATCAAACTTTTTTTTACGCACGCATCTACGGAAATAAATGTAAAAAATGAAAAGTTTCTACCAACCACATTAACGAAGTTTAAAGCTATAAATCCATTCCTGGTATTCAGATTTTACAAAACAAACAGAATCAAATTTCACGAAATTTGATTTGTTGAATATGTTTTGTAAGACAAATTATTTTATTTCCTGTAGCAGGAAAATCGATTTCCTATTCTAACGTCGCTAAATTTTATCAACGTACTGGGGATTGAATTAAATATTGACTAAGATTATACTGCTATTCAAACTCTAAATAATTATTTCTTAAATATCCCGCTTCTTTTTCGGTGTAAATTGTTTATAAAATATAATTAAATAAAATTTTTTACACTAGAGTCAATTTTTGGTGGAATGACAAGTATTAATTTAATTTAACACCATTAGGAAAGAATTAGTAAAATATTTGAAAGCTGCAATGAATATTTTGTTCATCAATGTTTTCGTACACCATTGAAATTACATTTTGAAAATACGTTTCTACACACCCTTGCCTAATTTCAAATGGATACGATTAGCTGTGAAGATATGGAACTTGATAATTATAACCCGTGTTTTATAATTTAAACTACGATTAGTCAATTTAGAAGCGGTGTGGCACAGCGGCGAATTTTAAGATACCACTGTAATTTGTTAAAGTTGTTCATTATTCCTACTGGTTGAGCAAATCAGGCGATTACTCTAGAATTCTGTAAAGTTCAAACCTAGTACATGGCTAATGCCTGTCTAATCTTTACATATCCTGGTTAACTATGTTGACCTGTTACAACGAAAGTAGCACTACTTTTGTTGTAACAGGTCAACACATGTCACTTGACATGTGCGACTGTTTTGTGGAATTTCTTGGACTCGATTAATGTAAATCACATTATTAAATCTCACCTTAAGTCGATGAATGGGAAGTGCCGTTAGCGTTCTAAGAAATCAACTGAAGTGACTTGTACTGACTTGAACTGACGTGGGATGACGTGAAGTAACTTGAATTAAAATGACGTGAAGTAAAGTGACTTCAAGTGACTTGATGTTAGCTGGAATGACGACCTGATGTTTAGTGACGAAATGAATTTGAATGACTTGACCTGAGAACAGTGACTGGACTTACTTCAACAAACTAAAATGACCTCAAATGAGATTTGCTGAGAGGAAGGCGAAAATTATTTGTTGAGAGAATGAAAGAGAGATTTAAAAAAAGAAGTTGTTAGGTCAATGACCCTGAAGTTGCTTTACTACCTTGCATTTAAGAATCTTAATCTTATTACCAAAAAGATCAAAAAGAGCAGTATGTCCAACAACATTTCTCTATATTTTTAATTTTAAGTCAATATATTTTAATTAATACAGACATTATGAGAATGGTTGACTGTTGCCAAATTAAAGTGTAATTTATTTATTTAATTTAGTAAACAAGTGCTCTTCTTGCACAACGAGCTTCAATTATGGAAATCAACTGGTCTACCTAAATCTGGCCCTAAACGTATGTAGTTCTCATTATAAGTTTAAAATAATTTTAACAGCTAAACAGTATTTATTTCATTTTACAAATAAATATGTTGTGCATGCATTACAAATGGGTTGCTCATTTCATTGCGCTTGGGTTGAGCCTTTCGTTGCGCATGGGTTGTGCATGTAATTGCGCATGGTTTGCGTTTGAGTGGTGCATGTCAGTTCATTAATCATGGGTTGCGCAAGTCATTAATTAATGGTTGCGCATGTCAGTTCATTAATCATGGGTTGCGCATGTCATTAATGAATGGTTGCGCATGTAATTGCGCATGGGTAGCACATTTCATTGCGCATGGATTGCGCATGTCATTGCCCATGTTTGTGCTTGTAATTACGCATCGGTTTGCGCATGTCATTGCCCATGTTTGTGCATGTAATTACGAATCGGTTTGCGCATGTAAAAAGTATATATGGACATCTTAGCTAAGTGTGATTTTTTTTAGCTTTTCCGAGTTTGACTCAAAAAAATAGTAGAATAAAAGTTTTTCCTAAAATTTTTTTTTCATAATACTATTTCAAAATGCAAATCTCTATCGTTGTATGGTTTTTAGTCAGTTAATTTCTCTGTCNTTTTTTTTCATAATACTATTTCAAAATGCAAATCTCTATCGTTGTATGGTTTTTAGTCAGTTAATTTCTCTGTCGAACGCCTGGAGCGATTTATTTACATTCGAGAAACTACTTTTCACAATTTAAAACAGAATTTTGGTAATTGNGTCGAACGCCTGGAGCGATTTATTTACATTCGAGAAACTACTTTTCACAATTTAAAACAGAATTTTGGTAATTGTGAAAACTAGGTGTAGTAATTGAGAAAACTTAGATGAATTTAATTTGCATTCATTCCAACTTACACTATTTATAAGGTGATAGAGAACATCCGACTGACGTTGATAGTGAAAATTAGAACAAGATTCGCTTTTCTGGCTATTTATGAGAGGCTCTAGAAGTTAATGGTTGAATTATTTTCGAACGCTATTTCTTCCCATGTGTTTCGTTCCTTGTATTCTTGAGACTTTAGTGTATAAAATCCAAATGGTTCAGCTCATGCCCAAAGAATTGGGATTTAAAATTTCACAATTGCCACATTTGATGGTTTTGTGTGGTAATTGTGAAATACGATTAATTAATTTAAAATTCNTTAAAATTTCACAATTGCCACATTTGATGGTTTTGTGTGGTAATTGTGAAATACGATTAATTAATTTAAAATTGATAAATTAATAATTTCTTATTGGAAAGTCAATCTAGTACTTCTAGTTATTTTTTTAAATTTTTCTCAATTTTCACACATGTATATTTATATCAAAATGGTTATCTTAATAACAATTATTTATATACCTTGTTCAGTCTAGCTTTATTTTAAAATTCATTTGTTGATATCCTGAACAGGGATTCTCGTGGTTACCTCGGGAAAGCATTTCCCGAAATTCCCGAAATTTTCCGTTTTCTTTTTCGGGATTTGCAATCTCTAATGTCAACTCACCGATGAAGTTTTCAACCAATTGTTTTGAAAATTAATTTATAGTTTACAATCATAACCATTTTAGAGTGAAAATTAATTTTGAATTTGCATTAACTACTTGTAAATTAAATTTCTAAGGTGGGTAAAAAAAATTAATTCATGGTGGGATTAGTAATTAGGAATTAAATAATCTGCAATCCTTAATCCGCTAAGGTTAAGGAAAAGTTAATCCCTAATCTTTCTCCGTCTCGCCTACTTTGGTTAATCCCCAATCCGTGATCCCAATCCCGTGTTTTGAGAAAATTCAATCCGCAATCCCTAATTCGACTGGAAAAGTCATTAATCACCCAACTCTGATGAGTTAGCTATGGAATTTTTTATTCTCCTCTGCTGCAGTCGAAGACAACATCTTCTTGATCTAAAATTGGAGACATTCATTACAGATTTTAGTCATCGTCGGCTTTTCGCTCTTAACATGGAACGAGATTTAGAACTTCCTCTGAAACCCAAAAAAATTTAAAAATAATACACCAATTCATTGTCAGTGATAATAATTCTTATAAAACCTGCACCCTTTACTCCGCATAAAAAACTTTGAATCACAGAATTCGAAACAATTTAAATAATTTTCCATAGATAGTGCTAAGCGATTGGATATGATTTGTTTGCATCTATCGTTACATTAAACAAACACACCTTAAAATCAAGAAGGATAAAAAGAATTCGCATTTCAAATTTTTTTTTTAAATTTCCGAATTGAGTTTTATAAAAAAATGTCTACTTGAAGTTTCAAGTTTCAAGATTTTTTTGAATTTAATTCACTCATAAATAGGATGGCTTAAAATACTGTCAAATAATAATCAAAACAGTACTACGTAAAAACATTACAAGCAGCCTAAAATGATAAACAATATTNAAATACTGTCAAATAATAATCAAAACAGTACTACGTAAAAACATTACAAGCAGCCTAAAATGATAAACAATATTTAGCTTTTGTAGCCAAATTAATTCAAATCAACGTTATATTACCGGTAGTTATAGTGGAAATAAGTGTGAGTGATGACAATATATCACAGTTGAAATTCTTCCACACGCATCTTAATCAACTCATGTATACACAGGCAAGCCGAAACAATTTTTTGGCTTCGGCTTGGCTCATTTTTACAAACTCATTTCCCTCGAGAAGTGTTGAGCTATCCGTGAAGCTATCAGAAATTAAGCTTAGATCACGAATATTACGAGATTACTCGTTTCTCTTCTCATCTGATTATCAATTGATCTTAAATTATCCCAAATTTGAAGTTTAGTTCTCTCTCAATTAGACGTACGAGCACCTATTCTTCAGAAGCTCTTCAAGGGCAAAGAAAATCCTTGGTTTAATCTGATATCACCTCTTCGTGTGCCAAAAGAAATCTACTGAAAACCAAAATCAATAAGCTTACATCAAACTGTAATAAAAATCTGATTGAACAATACAAGCTTTCAAATGTTCAAATATGATCATCAAAAATTTACTACTTTAAGAAGAAATTCCAAGAAACTTGTAAAACAAACTCAGTCTGGACAACTATTGACAAGCTAATTGACTACAAAAGGAAATCTTATTTTCATATACCCTACCTTACTGACAGTCTTGGTGTAATTCACTTTACAGAAGAAGAAATTTGCGATGTCTGCCTGTCTCTTTTGACAATAATTACAGCCAGCCGCTCAACTTTAATGAAGAAATAATTATTGCAGAAATCAATCAACTCTGTATCAAAGTGTGGGAGTTCTGTATCGTTNTCAACTTTAATGAAGAAATAATTATTGCAGAAATCAATCAACTCTGTATCAAAGTGTGGGAGTTCTGTATCGTCAGGTGTGTAGATGTGAGGAGACTCGTAATCTCACTGTAGTCAAGCTAAGCTCTAATACCCAGGGTCAATAAGTATGAGTTATAAACTCTCCTGTGAGATAAGGAGACCCATGGTCCAGTGTAGAAATACACCGGCTACTCTACTTTTTGACTCATTTCCCACATAAGATGGCGAGCAGAATCCCGGTTTGAGTCTCTCCAACCCCAAGACTTTTTCAAGGTCTTCCAGGGTTCTCACTCCGTTAGTTAAGTTATCTCTTTAGTTGTAAATAATCCTGGGCGTTGAATTTCCGCCATCTGCCGAACTAGTTTAATTAAGGTTAGTTGTACTGAGTTAGAGGATACAGTGGACTCTTGATAGTGGACACTGGAGGTCCAGTGTTATTGGGAAGGGGGGTTCTGTGGGAGTTCTGTATCGTCAGGTGTGTAGATGTGAGGAGACTCGTAATCTCACTGTAGCCAAGCTAGGCTCTAATACCCAGGGTCAATAAGTATGAGTTATAAACTCTCCTGTGAGATAAGGAGACCCATGGTCCAGTGTAGAAATACACCGGCTACTCTACTTTTTGACTCATTTCCCACATAAGATGGCGAGCAGAATCCCGGTTTGAGTCTCTCCAACCCCAAGACTTTTTCAAGGTCTTCCAGGGTTTTCACTCCGTTAGTTAAGTTATCTCTTTAGTTGTAAATAATCCTGGGCGTTGAATTTCCGCCATCTGCCGAACTANATGTCGCTCATTATTTGCGAGTAGGATTTTCTGGTCAAAATATGGAACTCTCCAATTCTGACTTTTAAAAGTGCGAGGCTCCTTAGTTGCCCCTTTCTGTACGACCCAAGGTACAATTGCCTCCGAAGTGCGTCGCAAAATAATTTTGATTCGACGTTAATTATAGCCCCATTGTAACAAACTTTATATCCTATTTCAATAATAACAATCAACAATAATATCCCCATCAACAGAATAGTTGGTCCGCATTCAGGCGTACAACGTAAAAGGCAAAAAATGAACGATGACATAAAAACGATTGCATTGGTTATCAAATATGCAAACCAATTTTTAAATTCAATATCAAACCAATTCAGATATAATTGAATTGTTTTGTAATTCATAATTATTGTATGTAGGTAGAACGAAGACCCAGAAGAAATTAATCTGAAAATAAATAAAAAATAAAAAATTTTAACCGTAGTTGATAGAAAAAACTTTACCAACCTTATGCTATCACGAAGAGCTGTTGTGGATATGTTGGTCAAAACTATGTAAAGTACCGCATGAACGCAAACTAGGATNCTATCACGAAGAGCTGTTGTGGATATGTTGGTCAAAACTATGTAAAGTACCGCATGAACGCAAACTAGGATGTCAATGGTGCATCCAAATGTTACAATACCATAGATTAATGACCAGAAACATAAATACTGTAGTTGAGATAATCCGCAACAGTCGAATATTAAATCCCGAAAAAGTGATAAAAAATGTATGCGAAGTTCTATTACGATGACTCCGCAAATCGGCGCAAAGATTATCGTAATCAGCATGAGAATAATAAATCCTTCAAAGAATTTTTCATTTCCGTCTCTTTTTAGTAAGTCCCATTTGAAAAATTTGGCTTAAAATTGAAAAAAAAATTTTTTTAAGAGGAAATCATTTATTGAGACTAAAATTACCGAATTGGCCGTTCGTTTTTGAAAATGCTGCTATGATTGTATAGATGACTGAACCTTTCACCAGAAGGAGAAGTTGTAATGAAGCTGCTACGAAAATGGCAGAAAGAATTGCAAAAGATAGGACCCTGTCGGTAAACACAGCACCTACCGATTGGTCATAAACAACAGCTGGCACAATAGCTGTAAAATGAAATACTATCCAGCCAGCTTCTATTTCTTTGCATATTTGTAGACGAGGTAGTGCAGGAATTACTAACTCCAATTCTTTACTATTTAATTTTAAATAGTATGGGGAGAATCCCATATAGTACGTAGCATTCAAGAATTGCATATACTTTAATGATTGCTGAGACATTTTTCCAAGTATACTTTTACCAAAAATTCAGGTTGATGAATTATTTTCGACAAAATCAAAAATCAACTGACAGTTGCAGTTTGGAACAAGGTAGAATAAGTTAATATATGCCTTATTACTATATTACGTTTATATTAAAAGTTAATGCAATTTTCGCCAAATTCAAAGGATTGGAGTGCCTTTTTTGAGTTACACTACAATCTCCTACATCAATAAGTTTAAAAATTGAGATTTAGTATTTCATAAATCTGATTAAGTTAGAAATTGCCAAACACATTCTAATTAAACCTTCTTCAAATACATATATAGATGGGCGTGAAATCCCAATGAATCAATACATTAAAAGTGCCTGTATTGAGCAGTGACTGTTAATAGCTTAAACTTTTCTATGAATTTTATCAAAAGATTGTTTTGGAATTCGAATGGAAGGACTAAAGCAAATTTAATTACACAAAATGTTCAACTGTCAAAATATAGCACCTGAAATAGGTTTTGTATTATGAAAATTTATGAATATGAATTTTAAATTAGAACATTTTTAATAAAATTAAGACTTGAAGTAACGATGCTAAAATTAAAAAAAAGTAATAGGTTTGTGATTGTCTCAATAATTGGGATTCGAATTTTTAACTATTACATGATAACCGCGAGATTTAAAATAACTTTTTATACAAAGGTTTTATTTAGTCATATTTAGGCTGACCAGTTCGAGTATAAATTTTTCGTTTATTTTGATTATTGGTCAGAAGAACAATAATAAGAGCATCGTTAATACAAATGCAAAAAAAATTAATTCCATATTTTCGCTATCTGTCGCCCAGATAGCTTGCAATAAATATTATAGATTAAATTCATTGATTAAACTTTACATCGTTACGAAGATTTGTTTTCCTGTTAAAATTAGCTGACTTTAAAGTTATTATTTCCTAGGAAATCAACAGTGTGATGCTTGAGTAGGTCGTCGAAAATTGTAAAAAGTTGCACCACCAAATGCAATGAAATATGTATGGGTTTTATACAATAGGAGAACCAAGATTGCTATGAGGATTTAATCTAACCTAGAGTTCTCCAAAGTTGTTCACAAAATGAAAAGAGTCTGAGCCGTACGGCTCATGAGTCGCGACTCTCGGCTCTTTTTTACAAAAGAGGCTGAGCCGAGCCTAACCAGGCTCTTTTGATTTAAGTGAGTCAACTCAGCACTTTCGACTTTTTCGGTAATGAGTCGTAAGCCGCGACTCATGAGCCTAAAAAGTCGACTCATGAGTCGGCTCAGAACCGCAAATTTTTTTGATTCTTAGTTTAGTACTTTAGTATCTAAGTAATCTATAGCTAATTTATAAGTAGGTGAATTTGAGAATATTACCAATGTAACTAATTGAATGAAAATTAAATCCCGAACATTTTTTCGACAACTGTGTCAGCCCCCAGTTACAAATTTCGGTTTGATGTTTTAGTTTGAGCCAACCTTTTAAGCAAAAACATTTTTAGTGGTATCCGCTTTCATATTGCCTCGTTGAGGACTGAATTGCGATCCTGTAGAAAGCAAACGTTCAACTGAGATGCCAGTCCCTGAAACTGCCAAAAAGTCTTTTGACATTCTTGAAAGGTTAGGAAATGCTTCCTCATGTTCCTATTAGTTCCTTTTTGTATAATAGAAAGAGTCTATACCCGAAGACTCATGAGCCGCGGCTCTTAGGCACTGCAGTTTTAAAAAGTGTGAGTCTAATAAGGCTCTTAGGCTCCTCAAAATTAAAAGAGCTGAGTCGATGTGAGTCGCGACTCAGGCTCTGAGTCGACTCATGAGTCAGAGTTTTGGAGAACTCTAATCTAACCTCACTATGATAAGGTTAGCAAGTAACTCAACATTTTTTAATTTTTTTTGGCTCTGGTTGGCCTTAGGAAACCGAGATTTCTATATTACATAGGTTGTCAAGTTGAGTTAAAAAGTAAAGTAAATGATATACAATTTCGAGAAATTAAAAAAAGTATAGATGTGAAATTCAAACAATGGCAGCAAAGTTGCCATTATAAGAAATAAACTTTCATGTGAGAGGTTGGAATGGGTGACTCAAGATGAAATATGAAATTAGGTGAAGTGACATAAGACGACGTATTTTTACACTTAAGTGCATGGCCATCCACCGGGAATTTTTAAATTGGTGATACAAAGAGAATTGTGACAGAAGAAGGTGTAACATTAAACGAGTTTCACTGTATTTCTAAATATTTTGGGCATTACTATTGCCAGCATTTCACCACATCCTTTGCTAATATTTAATACATATTTTTTTAAATATAATAGAGCATGCTCCAATTTCAAATTTCAGTTTTACCATCTGACTACTCTTGCAGAATTTGTACTTATACTTAGGCAATGCAGAAATAGTTGAGTGCATCACTAAAATAACAGCATTACCACTATTCAAAGAATATATGAGAACCAATTTGTAACCTTCTTGAAACTATGAAATATCATCTGCGTTGTCAAAAATTTGTAAGAAAACATTATTGAGTTTTTAAAGTAATTTATTAGACTGGAAAATAGACTATTAGAAATTATAATCCAGAATATGGGATTAGTAGATTTGTTTAATAAAACCATGCCTTATGGAAAAAAATTGTTACATATTACTACCGCCATATAAACAATTTCACTGGTATTGTGCAGCAATCATGCTCAGCTAGTAGTGATCATTACCAAAGAATGTAACTACTTTTGAAAAATTTTCAGCAAAAAATTAACCTAGAAAAAATTTGCCACGTAAGGTTAAATTAGGAATCAGCGAGAAACAAAAATTTAAACAAGAAAGCCTAAAGAATAAACTAGCCAAACGTTAACAAACAAAACTAGTGACACGGTTAGGAAAGAGACCAACTAATCAAAAAAAAACTTGAAGTTTAGAAAAGCTTTATAACCACAGATTAAACGAAAATAAGTAATTTTAATGCATAAACATAAATAAATACGTAACAGAAAAATAGTGTTAAACATGCAACTATAAAAAATGCGGAGGGTAGTCATCGAACCTTTGATAACTTTTTTAAGAATTTACATTTTTTAGTATTTTATTTTAAGCATCCATTTGATTTAAAATAAGGTTGTTGCAGTCTCAAATTTGTGGTGACAGGTGACAACATTTACCGTTTTGAGCTGCATTGGAGAGAATCAATTGATGATTCAATTAGTTGAAGTCATAAGTTCAGTTTAACAGAAAATAAAACACTGACCTATTGGTTGAGAATGGTAAATAGGAAAGAGAAAAAACATTGGAATATTCTTAGGTTTCTTTGAGTATAATAAATTAAATGATGCTATCAATGGAAGTTTTGTTTCTATGTACGGTTAGCTTATAAATAAATAAGCGACTTATACCAACTTATCTGGTTGTGTTCCAGACAACATTTTCTAACAGGTTTTTTTGAAAAGAACCCTTTCGATTATTTTGTTGTTTCGAGCCCGCGTTGGATATGAAATAAATTTTTACTGAAACAGTAAAACTTGGATAGAAATTTTTAGAAAAAATATTTTTGATAA
>NIPM01001572.1:0-17295 GCA_002738285.1 Holacanthella duospinosa
AATACTGAGGCCATTTAATAGTGACTTACCTCTTGTTCTTCAAAGGAAACAATTCCCTATTAGAGTAGCATTTTCTATTAAAATCAATAAAGCACAAGGTCAAACTCTTAATAATGTTGGTATATATCTTCCTAAGCCTGTTTTCTCACATGGTCAGCTTTATGTTGCCTTTTCTAGGGCTTTTTTAAGAGATAAAGTAAAGGTAGAGATAATAAATACTCAAAATCAGGGTACTCTTAAGGATGGAAGCTTTAAAGTATACATAAAAAATATAGTATATCATGAGATCTTGAATTAAATATTATTTTACATTCTTATTCAAAAAAATAACATTATTTTTACAAAAAATAGTTTGTATTAAACTATAGAATAATAATCCATATTATAAAGGTAGAATGATTTTTATAGGAGTTTGAGATATTAAAATTTTCAATATATAAACTAAAAACACTGTTATAACTTAATTTATTATAAAAGATTGTCAATCATCAAATTTATACGAAATAATTATTAATATTATCTTATAATCTTATATTTTCTCCATAACGTATTTTTCACCCAGTTCGAAAGAACGGGCTTATGGACTTGTTTGAACTAAAATCCAGAATTTCAATCTAATGAGCAATTTACAAGCGATTATATTGATAGTAAAATCCAGTCGAGGCCATCATTTTGTATTCCAATATCCAGCCAATGCCATCGGATCAGAATTAAACTCAAATGGAGAGAAAAGAACAACTTATGATACAGTATTTGGTTTTGATAATCAGTTCTTAGCAAATCTATTTTCACCAAAACCATCGCTTTATAATAAGAAATTCTTCTTATCACTTAACGGACTTAGTTTTATTGGTTTGCCTAGTGAAATTCCGGCTTCTCATTCGAAGAAGAAAAGGAGTGAAATTGAAACCGAAATTAGTTTTACGGCTGGGCATTCGGAATTAACTATGTTCCATTTAGTTTACGTATGGCTGGATGTAGTTGATGCGTCAGATCTTAAGTTTTTGGATTTGTTTTACGTAAATGTAGTTGAAAGGTTTACCAAAGTTCTCAATTTCGAACAAACCAGAAACGATTATATTAGAAAGAATACTGATATTATACTAGGATTGACGGAAGAATCTATCAATCAAGGTAGCCTTGACATTTTTATCCTTAGATAAAAGCATGGATGTTTTGATGTCTAATTTGTTATCTAAAAGCTCTTTAGCTAAAGAAATATCTCAACTTTATAATGGACTAACTGAGAAAGGAAGTGTACACCTCAATATAAATAATTATTTCAAATTAAGTTTACAACTCTCTCCCTTTGTCGACTCTACACAGCTCTCTGATTACTCCAATTATTTTGATGAAGATTATAAAGAACAATATTCGTTTACTAAGTTAAGACCATATCATAGTATGATATTTTTTGAGGATAAAAAAGATTTGATAGCTGAGCTTCCATTAGATTTCAATTTAAAGATTAGACAATTTATTCAATTTTGCAGCCCTAATAAAAGGTTTTAATACTAATTAATGTTTTAGTTTTACGGACCTTCATATTGCTTTGGATCTTCCCGTTATTCATATTTATCGTATGGCATCACATCTAGTGTACCATAAAAAGGGTAAAATCATCAATACTATCAATCCTAAAAATGTCTATATAGTCTCATCTAAGGCGGATTTTACTTCGTAAACACATTTTTAACATTTAGATATAGTAAAATAGAGAAAGAATTCAATCAAAGATATCCTCAATATGACATGACGATGATTTTGAAGCTATTTTCCACCCCTAAAGCATATTCTTATTTCAATACATCTAATGAACAAATCTATATGGATTTGATTGGGTTTTTACTGATCAGAGATTGGTTGATTCAGATTTATACATTTATTTATTTTATGATACCGCGTTATATAAAATTAGGTAATGAATTTAAGGATGTTGAAGCATTGAAATTGAGTGATGATAGATCACTTTTGTTTGATACCGCAGTTGTTTCGGATCCTTCAAGAGCACTTAAATCGGAAGTTGATTGGATTAATAAAGTGGCTTCTGGTCAACCTAAAGAGATTGCATCTTTGTTTTTGAGGTATTCATTGAATCATACTTTTTAGATTGGTCAAATATTTCAATGGGAACTATCACGTGGATGAGATTCTATTCTTTGAAAACATTACAAAGAAAGATCTTAAATGCATACTTACGATTTTTAGAGATTCTCTAATCACTGTACTTCATTATGATAAAGGTGCTATATAATTAGCCTAGATTTTTATTTAAATGCTTGATTGTTTATTAATTTTTAGAAAAATACAGAAGTTTAATACAAAACTCAAAAGTCCTTAAAAAGATTTGATCGAACAGTGAGGTCCTTGATATAATTTTTATTGCCTCCATTTGATTTAGAAGCCTTAATCTTATGTTCCGAACGAGGATCGATATATTTGACAGTAGGCATATAAGGAGCAGGTATCAATTTAGATTCAAGTAGGCCCCAATCCAAACCATTGAAGAATTTCGAATTTACAATATCATCAAAAACAGCTCTTTTATTAGGATTCTTACAAATAAGAGACAAAATCAAACTTTTAGCATTTTCGGAAACGTCTGGAAATTGTGGAGAAGAGTATAAGATGAGATTATACAACTGATAAATATCATTAGAATAGAACGGAGGAAATCCAACCAAAAGTTCATAGAAAACAATACCTAAAGAGTACCAATCAACTGATTTGTTATATAATTTCGATTCTACTAATTCTGGAGCAATATAAGCTGGTGTGCCACATAATGAGTATAGATCGTTGTAATTGTGCTTCACTGTCCTTGCAAGACCAAAATCGATTAATTTGACATGGCCATCCCTGCATAGCATGATATTCTCAGGCTTCAAGTCTCTATAAATAACATTAGATTCATGAAGATAATTAATAGCCAGGCTGATTTCAGCTATGTAAAATCTGGCCCTTGTAGAACTTATTCTACCTTGTTTCTGGACCAATTGATATAAATTACCCCCTTCAATATACGGAGTTGCCAAATAAATGTTCCTAGATGTCTGAAAAGCATATTTGAGGTCTAATATGAATGTATGATTTAGCGATTTTAGTAAGTCTCGTTCTGCTTTGATTCTTTTGGTTCGGTATTCTCTATCAAGGGTTTTCTTCGCTATAATTTTGATTGCATAATATTCTTGTTGTCTTTTACCCAAGACCACTTTGCCGTAACTTCCTTGTCCAATCACTTTCTTTAGTTCAAAGTCGTTGATCGTTATCTTTGAAGTATTATACACTAATCTGTTTGTGTAGAATTTGGGGATCGATAGATCTGTATTGCTATTGGATAAGAAGTCTAATACAAAGCTTGAATCTTCTAAATCACTATTAGTTATTTGTAATAAGAACTGATTCAGATGATCTCTTCTTTTAATCAAAAATTCCCAGTTTAATCGGTTGAATAAGTTGAAGTTTCTCTTGATCTTGGGTATTTGGATCTTGGAATGGGGTTTGTAATGTGCTTTCAATAAGCTATATAAAGATTGAAAGTCTTGATTTCTCTTCATTATGATCCATTCTTTTCCTCTACTTTGGACTAAAATGATATAAACAGCAAACAAATGATTTGTGATTTTATGGTGTGTAATATCCAAATCCATGATAAAGGCATTGTATTTACTAGGGTTCTTTTCTTTACGCTTTTGGATTAATTTCATTATTATAAATAATGAACTTCTGGAGTTTTCTTTTATACTAATTTGTATCAACTTCCTTAAACCAAAGTCCTTGCTTTCATTTGTGGCGTTGATCGACCAAAACAAATGAAGCCTATTTTTACAAGCTTGAACCAAAGTAAGAATATAAAGAGAAAGCAAATATATATATTCTAAACAGAAGAAAGAATGGGGTTAATTCTTGAAAATGTTTTTATCTTCCATAAATAGGCAGTCAAAAAACTAAATATTGGGAAAATTTAAACAAGGGAAAATAAAAAGACTGAAGAAAATTTCCAATAAATTTTTTCGTATATTATGTTTATTTACACAATTCTAAATCATCTAAAGATATTTTGGGCTTGAAAGTGTTTTCAAGCCTCAAAAAATGAAAATCCAATATTATAAAAAAGAATTGAGTAAAAGAAAAATACTTAATTGCTAGAAGCCCTGTGTGCGACTCGAACCCACAGCCTTAAGATTAAAAGTCTCACGCTCTACCGACTGAGCTAACGGGGCGGAATAAAATGATAAATAAAACAACTTATTTAATACAAAAAAGCAGGATTAGATATTTAATCCCTTTAGAATCTGAGCTTGATGATTTACCATGATTTCTTTAACTGATACCGATAAATTGAACTTAGATTTAAAACTCCACATTTTCGGGTAAGCGAAAGAGAAGAAGGACGGGTTTGATTTCACCAGTACATTAGAATCATATAATTGATAAGAACAAGATAGAGTGCACGACTTATTTTTAGACATAATCAGCCTAGCCAAATATTCCTCCAAAAACTTTTTAGGAAATCGCACCTGTTTTATCATCTTGATCTTCTTATTCTTCCTGATGCTTTTAGTGTATTCTTTAATCCAATGTTCGTTTTCAAATTCGCCGTAGTATTCAACGTAATTAGTCAGGTCCATTTTGATTGTAAACTTGTGGACCGTTGAGTCGATTTGATTGATGATCGAGTTGCTGTCCCAAAGATACCCTTTGACTTTTACCAAAAACTGCGGTCGTTGATTATGCAAGTTGAAGAATTTCTCTAATAAATTGGAATTTGTAGTTAAAATCGCTTCATGGCTTGAGATCATAAATTTGTTTTTCTTGAATTTAATATCTTCATGTTTTTCTTCTTTGCTCTTTCGTCTCAATAATACATCTAAATAATCTGGTGGTTGCTCCATAATCTATTCTGCCTGACTGGATTGCTTTTGTTTCTTTTATACTTATTATCTCTCCTGGTTTACTATTTATATATAAATTCTCAAATGACTTTATTAGTTGCATTTGGCACTATTTTCGTTCAGAGTAGTCCCTTTTTGACTCTCTTCTTAATTCAACCAAATTTTTAATGAATCTAGATTATTCTCACTCTTGTTCAACCAATTATTTAGTAAGCAAAATGGAACTACTCTGAACAAAAATAAAGAGCCATTTAAATTTACGGATCAATAAATAACATTGAGAAAGTAAACATTCTTTAATAAATTAACAAATCTAACATCGGCTTGAAATCATTCATTTGGTATAAGAGTTATTTTTAAAACTTACAAACAAGTTCTAATTTAACTAAAATTGATTAATTTTTATTATTTTGGCTGTAAATGTTTTAATTAAATATAGGATTGGGCTAAATGAACCTATTTTCTTTAAAGATACTGTTTAATTACAAAGTGTTGGTTGCAATTCAAACTGATAGTTCGCAGATGTCAAACATAAATGATTTCCTTTCGATTTTAAGATATATCAAATTTTGCCATTTAAAATAAAAGCGCCTATATAAATAAGCTGTTAAAACAAGTTTGTTTTTAGGGGTAGTAACAATATCACAACATTTTATTCGCCGAATTAGTATTTAGTTAACTGTGTTCTGCTTTAGAAGTAGCTTTGCTTATTTTCGGATTTTGGAAAAAAGATACGATCATAGGATGTCAGAGATTTTGGATGTAATAAAGTGAGGTTTATTTATCAAAAACATTAAGTAATTTTAAAATTAGACTATAAACGTACTTAGTCTAAATTATAGTATGGAGAAATGGTTTTTGAAAATATATTTTTAGAATTAAGTACTGGAAAGGGTTCATGGAAAATAAAGCTAAGGTCAGTTTAATTTCGGAAAATCTGGGATAATTTTAAGGAATGTTTGATCAAAGATCTTCGATTTATGACAAAAACTCGGCCTAGACTTTGCTATTCAAACATCTGTCATTTCATAAAAATCAAATAGCTCTTGTTCTATATAAAAACGAACCATATTTTTTAATTCTAATAATCTTCCTTAGTATTACGCCATTTCACGCAAAGAGATAAAGGAAAAAATTTATTATGAGACTTTGTAGTTTATATATATGAACCTTCTACTTTTATTATATCGATCCATCTTTCAGCTAGCTGCTGAATACCATTCATATGACCCTTTATATTAAGTTCCTGGATAATACTCTCTAGTTGTAATTCCAACTCTTCCCAATTGTCATAAACATTTTCTCTTAACTTCCTCTTTAATTTACCAAAACAATTAAAAGCAGGTTGACTTATATCTGGACTATATGTAGGATAATACCAAGTGCGGATTTTGTTATCATCAAAAAAATCCATTAAAAGCTTTGATTTATGAGATCTTTCATTATCCTATAAAACCATAGGATATTTGAATTTTTTATCAGGTAGCCATTTTAGTAAAAATTCATTAATAAAGCCTATATATACTTCTGAAGTTACCGTCTCTTTAGGTGCACAAAGCTTCCAATATGCAACACCATTATAATCCATTGCTAGTATAAGCATTCATTTTCTCTGATAGTTTGATTGTGCTACAATTTGTGGTGGGCTTTCGTCCTTAGTTCTCCAAAATCGAGACTGGTCACACTGAGGTTGCATATATAAAGTAAGCCAAGTTTCATCTATAGCCAATGTTCTGTTTATTAGGGTTTTTTGTTTTGATAACTGCTCAAAATTATATCTACATGCTAATACTCTATGTTCTCTTTGTTCCTGTGTGAGAAAATGAGGAACCCATTTGCTCAATAATTTCTTCATTTGTAAATCTTCTGTTAAATAGCGATAAACAGTAGCTTTGCTACAATTTACTAACACGGAATGTTCGAGGCACGACCAGGCTCTACTTTGAGCAAGATATTCTTTAATTTTCTCAATTATATTTTCTTTTATTAAATGATTACTTGTATCGCCTCCTCTAGTGTCTTCAACGCAATTTTGGCCCTTATTAAACTTAGAAACCATACTTTTCACTGTATTATATTTATAGACCTTTTCTCCTATCGGTTTAACCAATTCATTGCTATTATTCCCGAACTGTGGCCTAGAATTACTCCAAATTTGATCAATACACGTTGTTTTTTATTTTAATTTTTGTAAGTTATCGATTATAGTAATTTAAACAAATATGCTTTAAAAATAAAGCTTAATTTATAGAAAATATTATATATAAATCTTGGCATTAGATATTAATATGCATTTTATTATTAATTAAAATTCGCTTACCTTTTTGCATAAATCGGCGTAATATGGGAGTTTATTTTCGTTCAGAGTAGTCCCCATTTTAATAAGTAAAATGGGGACTACTCTGAACGAAAATAAAGAGCTATATATCAAAAATGTTTCGTGTTAAATCACAAATTTCAGATGGTGTATATTTTCAATAAAAATACAGAACAATGATCAATAAAATGGAATAAATTATTAATTATAATATAAACTTATTGTTCTGATCCATACAGTTGTAAAGGAGCTAGATTGATGAGATAAAACAAGTAAAAAATTTGAAACGTAAAATGAGCGTAAATTAAAACTGTTTAACAAAAAAGCATAAAAGTCAATTAAATAAATATAAATTGATTATCACTGATTGGCTTGATTAATATTGTTGTTCCCATATTACTTTGGCTGGCATTTTCTTCATAGCTTGAAGAAAACTGTTCTATTTAAAACTAGGAAATGGGATTGCATCACATAAAAGTCGATAGATAGCAACTAATTGTAATCATAAGAGCATGGGAAAGCCTATTAATAATCCCCACGTGTATTTATTGGAGTAACACTTATCATTACTTTAAAATTTCGACTTTTGCCCATGGTTTGTGAAACTGAGACAGACAACTTGTTGCCAAATGGGGAATTCTAAGCCATGTCTTTGAGCTAATATAAAATGAGTCAAAAAAGACGAACATAGGAAATGAACACCAGAAATGATAATGCAATTAAAATAATCGAAAGGTATAAGAAGAACACCGAGATTTGCCAGCTGATTAGGAAGCAACGATTGGAATTAGTATCGGAGAAATCTTTGGTTAAATTGAACGATCAGCTATTAAAGAATAACAATTGGTTTGCCACACAATTATATCAAGCTTCATTTCTGACGGTTCATGATATAAGGATCATCATCTCGATGTGTTCCCAAATGAATTTCAATATTAAAGAATTGATAATCATCAATTGTAGTCTAAAAGTACCAAAATTGATCAATATAACACCTAATAGCTTGAGGCTGATGATATTCAATAATAGCAATTTAAAAGAAAAAGATTTGCAACAAATAGTTAGGCTCATCAAATATAGTACAT
Organism: Holacanthella duospinosa; assembly: GCA_002738285.1. Taxonomy (NCBI): domain Eukaryota; kingdom Metazoa; phylum Arthropoda; class Collembola; order Poduromorpha; family Neanuridae; genus Holacanthella; species Holacanthella duospinosa. The sequence goes on from NIPM01001572.1 coordinate 8,298, forward strand.
CTCTAAAAAGACTAGAAATCATTTATAATGTCATACCTAAGGCTATATTTAAAGAATTATCTCAAGTTTTAAAGAAATCTCATCTGAAAGCCTTAAAGTTGAACTATAATCAATTAGAACCAGAATGTATGGCTTTCTGTAACGAGTTAATAAAATCAAGTACCGATTTGAAGCAATTGAACTTGAGTAATAATAATCTCAAAACCATAGGTCTAGATTACTTATCTACTGGCTTCTTGTTTAACCAGAATTTGACTCATCTCAATCTCAGCGGCAATAATATTGACTATGATGGGATTACGAAACTTAGCTTGTGTTTGCAGAAGAATCTAGGTATAAAGTATTTAATCTTGAATGAAAACAAAATCACAAACCTAGGGTTGAATTATTTATTGAGATGTATTAAAGAACATAGATTGTTATACCTAAGTTTACAATTCAATAACTTGAAATATTGGGATCAATTTAAAGATACTAAATTGAAAGCCTTAGATCTCAGCAACAACCTCTTAGATGATGACTGCATCGCCATGTTGTTGGCGGATATTCAATCTTCCGGCTTGGACTATCTAAACTTGGATTACAATAGATTCAGCAACACCAAAATCAAGGAGATAATCCAAAGCGATCATCAAATCCAAGTGCTTCACTTGAGGACACATAGCGAGTTCAAAGAAAAGCTCAACATAATCAAGAACTTTAATCTCAAATTGTGTTCTCTAAATCTAGGCGTCAGTTATAAATATTTGGAATCTGTCTTATCGAGAAACATCTCGTTAAATGAGAATCGTAATAAAGCAAGCATCCAATTGTTAAATGTATGTCGTGTGATTTATCAAACGCTTAATAATCCAATAACCTTATTGCCTAACTTCGTCCTAAGAAAGTTACTGCGGAATTTCGACCCTTTCCTATCTCTAACATCCAGGGAATTGACCAATATTATCGTAATTGCCAGTGATAAGAGGACGCTTATTGAGGATGGGACGGTGTTTCAGTTTTGGGCTAAGGTGTTTGAGTTTCCTTTTAATCCACCTTCGATGTTTTTGACTAATCCTAATCTGCTTGAATTCTAAATACACATTTTCAGCGATTATCTTCCAGCTTCGTTTTTGCTGGTCAAATTTGGTTGTCGAATTTTTAGATCTTTTATATATGGCACTTTATTTTGGTTCAAAGTAGTCCCATTTTGATTCTCTTCTTAATTCAACAAAATTATTAATGAATCTAGATTATTCACCTTCTTGTTCAACCACTTATTTAATAAATGGACTACTCTGAACGAAAATAAAGTGCCATATGGAAGAAAATTTTTGAAGGAATTATAATGTATTTGATTGATAGAATGAGTAAATTCTTGAAGAATTATGGTTGAAAAGTTTTAATATTTTATTTCCAACTATTTCAACCAAAAAATCATGTTTTCTTCAAAAATTTCCTTCCATTTATGGAAAAATGCGCCTATAGGCTTCATCGTGTCTATCACTCTTTTTTAGCAGGCAAAGGGCTAGCTAGACAAATCTGCATACATGATTATCTAGTACCAGGTATCCTCCAATTTTAATATATTTTTCATATCTTTTCATCGAGTTATTAATATCAATCTATATTTTTCATTTATCTCAACCAAAATTATAGGTAAATCGACATTTGAACAAGAAAATCTATAAATAAAAGATATCTTTTAGATTAATACAGAAGTTTGAATAGAAAGTTTGGTACATATAATTATCTCAGCTTTTCAAAAAAATGTTTTTACTACAAATAAATGGATTATATAGAACGACTAACTCAAATCCCTTGCTCAACTTTATTTTTGAAATGATTGTTGGAGTTTTATTTCCAGCCAAAAAGAAGTGTCTAAAATGGTATCAAGAATTAACCAAAAATACCAGTATAAAACTAATAGAACTATCGACTTCAAGGCTCGACATAGATATAATAATATACAAGATAACTTATCTCATATCAGATTTACAGAAATTAAATTCTTTTCAAGTTTGTCTAAGTTTTTAATTCTTTAGGATTATGTATCGAAATCAAAGAACCCTTTACTTAATCCTATTGACAATGTTCTCGTGCTTACTGATCGCGAAAAGATGCATAAAAAGTTGGAACAGATGAAGAGCCAAAGTACTTATGAAGTCTCCAATGTTGCTAGATTTTCAATTACCAAAGACAGAAATAACCAGTCTTAGTTTCACCAATATCGATGCGCCTATAAGTAAGCTGAGTTAATTATTTCGTGTAGTTTGTAAGCCTGTGTCTGCGAGGACGAGTTCCAACCAAGATTCTCATCAAATGGTTTACTTATCTAATAAAGATCAAGCGGCAGTTCTGCATGGTTTAGGACTTGGGAAGAGATACTTGATAAAAGAATGTATCTAACATAATAGTAGGATATATAAATTATATTGCTATGGTGACCATTTGGAAATTCATATCAAACCATCTCTCAAAAATGATATTAATAGTATACCCATCTCAATAGTATAATTAGAATTATTTGTATTTGATTCGCAATCTATGATTATTGGAGATTATATTGGCGAACCAATAGATTTCATTACATTAGATCAATTTCAAATGTTTCGAAAGATAGGACGTGAAATATAGAATAAAATGGTAAACCTGAGCTAATGATTTAATTGACACTAGGACGTGACATTACTAGGCATCGATGTGATTATTTAAGTTTCCGATCAACGATATTTCGTTGTAGACGTGAATTATTCCCCTGTAAAACAAAGTAAATGATGGATTTTATAGCATACACAAATGTAGAAGGATTTGAAAACGAACTAATCACCATAATCAAAGCCAAGCTAAATAAAGATGAATATATTTAACATTTCTTAAAATCCGGAGCTTTTAAGAAAAGCCCATATTGATTCAACAAATGCAACAATACTCCATTAGACCAGCCAAACCCGAATTGAACCGGATATTCTCCACCTCCGCCTACCTTGCCTAGATTTTCGGCTGAGTATTTCTCAAAGATAATCCCCTTCAAGCCTGAAGTAGAATTCAAATCAGTAGAAGAACGGAAACCACCAGTATTATACCAACCACAATATAACGAATCGATATAATTCTGCACTAATTCCATCTTAAAATCCTTCAAAACCGCCACTTTCTTTACCTGTTCCTCCGTTAAAGTTCTGTTCTTCATCTTCTTCAATGTGGTGGACAGCCCTTCGATTAGAACATATTCGAGAGGAGCCCATGAGTTAGGAAAATCCCATTGCAACCTTGACTTAAACAAGGTGGTTGGAATAGGACCGACCCAAGTCCGCTTCACTTCCATTAATTTGTCGTAGGGCTTCAATAATAAATCGGTGTTTTGATCAAACGCTGTTGTGAACGAATCAGACCAATAAGGCCAATAGTTGGACGGGGTGAATAACAATTGAGAGGAGTCGGTAATCAAGTCGTAATCCAGGAATTGGTCGTACTTCTTGTTGTAGAAGTAATGGAGAATCAATTCTGCTCTTCTCAGCTGTAAACGTTTATATTTCAGACTTTCTCTCGTGTTGTTGAGTAGGGCGTAAAACCGTTGTAATTGTTTCTCACTATTATGTAATATGCCGTTAAGATCAACAGGCAGAATGCCACGCACTTGCAGCCTGAATAAAGAGTCTTCTTCAGTGTTGTTAGCAAAGGTGAAATTCGACTTCAACAAAGTAGCGTCATCGTCGACGCGCGTCCACCTTAAAGTATAATCCCAGCCCGTCTCAGCACCGGTAGCTATTTCGGAATAACGATCGTATCTTGCTTGGTCCGAGATGTCACGTGCTTGTACAATGTTGTAATCGATGTTCCATGATTCTGGCCTTGGATACTTCGTTTCGACGAAATAGCGGTTAAGGTAACACTTTTCATCTTTGTTCATTGAAGGGGGACAGTCCACTTCAACTCGTTTTTCGCCAGTCATCCAATAGTCATATTCTTTTTCTAGCGAGCGGATGTTGTCTTGGATGATGATTAAATTGTGGGTTTTATCAAACCAGCTTTGGACCATGCTGATGAGCATAGGTGGCTGGCTCCTATTAAGATAGTATTTCCGCGAACCATTTGGTACAAAGCCATGTCTGTTGACCAAATTGATCAAATTCTTGATCATGCCATACGCAGTGTTGTACATCCCCGACACCATCAGCCCTTCTATAACAAAGTAGCTGTCCCAATAATAATATTCGATAAAGCGTCCTCCAGGCACGACGAAAGGGTAGTCACTGTCGATCAGGGTGGTTTCACATTTGTCGCAGATCTTGGTGGTGTTGGTTTTGCGGCTGAGGTTGAACCAGAGCAAGTTCACTTCGAGGGCCCAGTTCTTCAGCTTCGGGTCGCTGATGTTTTGGGTGAAGTTGGGGGCGAAGGAGAAGTCGTCTAAGATGATGTCATACTCGGTGTCGTAGCCCACCGGATGGAAGTTCAAGTCTAAGAACCGCTTCACCTTGGTCAAGTTCTTGTAATCCTTCTTGGGGTCTTGAAACTCCGACTTGAAGTGGTCGATCACCTCTTCGGTCGCCCTTCGTGTTGGCTTATCCAAAAACTCTTTATTATCGTGAAAGTAGCCGCTCTTCTGGATCGTGTCTAGGATCGGTCCAGGGCAATAAATCTTGGAACTGCACGTGGAGTCTTCGATTTCAAAGGTGATTTCATATCCTTTCCCACGAAACCTGGTCAGGCTGGGATTCGGCCGAGTGTCGTTCAGGATGGCGGTTAAGTTGTTCAATTTCTGCTCAACCTTGCGTTTAGCATTCAACGTCGTCGTCAAGATGAATGCTAGTCCTTTCATTTTGAGAATGGCTAAGGCTTTTGAGGGTGACTTTTATTTGATCAAAATCAATCGAGTGTGGATTTCGCCACATTTCTAAACTTGAGAACTATGAATGCTTTTTTGTTCTTCATTTTGTTCCTCCGCATTTTATAATCTTCTGTTGGCTGAGATCGGTGTGTATAAATTCTTTTTCAAATAGTGTGTAATATTAACCTATAACCAATGTTTTGAATGTTTCACAAATCTCCATATCCAAAGCCCTGCCTATAAAACAGTAAAATTGATAACTTTGCTAGCTGTTTATTGCCAACTGACTATTCTTTTTCCTATTAGATTCATTTCTGAGAGCTGTCCACAAACTTTCAACATCCTTGTTTACATGACTACATTGCAGCTTATGGTTTATTTTCATAGACAGGGCAAGCTCTAATCTATGATCTACTTTGATATAATTTGGTTCAAAAAGAATAAAAACAACCCATTTCCATAGAACACGACTATTTCTTTAACCATCGATTAATCAGTTAGTATCTACACATTGTATCCTACTTGGTGTCTCATTATAAAGCTTAAATTTGAAACATTTTGCAACAAACTAAGACAAAGCATCCTATAATTGTATCATCATCAACCCTAGAGCATTGCAATGGAAATGAAATCAGGTGTGGAGATCATTTTGGCATTTATAAAATGCCTTTTTGTATCAATTAAAAAACTTGTTTTAGTTATTAAGACGATTTCTATCAAATTGCAGGAAATTTCGTGGGAATGGAAATTAGTCCATCACAATCCTCTAAAATCATTCTCATTTGCCGAAACTATGTGGTTTCAAACCAACTAATGGAAATAGAGTGAATGCAGCTTTTTTAAAGTTGATGAAAATGATACAACAATTGAAATCACTCAATATTAACGGATTTAATCTCAACTCTTGATGGCACAAATCTGCAGATCGGGAGCCTTTAGGATTGTACCATACTTATGCAATAGATGGAACAATACTCCATTAGACCAACCAAAGCCGAATTGGACAGGATATTCGCCACCAATGCCATAAGAGCCTAAATTCAATGCCGAATATTTCTCAAATATAATCCCTCTTTGTCCATCGATCAACGAAGGTGGCTTTGAAGAATTTGAGTTTTGGAAGCCTCCAGTGTTGGTCCAACCGCAATACAAGGAATCGATATAAGTTTGCGAAATCCCATCTCTCAAATTAATCAATTTCTGAAGCTTCTCTTTTTGGACATCGCCATCCAACTTATGTTCTTTCAACTCCTGCACAACGTTGTCGATCCCCTCGATGAGCACGTATTCCAAAGGCGGCCATGAGTTTGGAAAATCCCATTGCAGCCCAGATTTATACAAGCTTGTAGGAATGCCGCCTTTGTAATGCGCCTTGATCTCGATCAACCAATCAAATGATCTTAACAACTTTTTCGTGTTATTTCGATGAGATGGTGTCAAGGCTTTGGTCCAATAGGGGAAGTAATTGGAGGGTGCGAATAATAACTGAGAACTGTTCGTCTTTAAGTTATAATCTAAGAATTCTGAATACTGTTCATTATAATGATAATGTTCAAGCAACTGAGCCCTTCTATCAGCCAACTTGGCGTATTTGATGCTAGATTCCGAGTCCGCAAGTAAAAGATGAAAGCGGCTTAATTGTCTTTCATTGTTGTAGATGATGGAATCTAAATCAGTAGGCAAGATATCTCGAACTTGCAAATTAAACAGAGATTCATCTTCTGTCTCTTTCGGGACCACGAAATTGGGATTTCGTAATGTCTCATCATTCTTGGAATTATCAATCCATCGATAACTATAATCCCAACCCGTCTCTGCTCCAGTTTCTAGCTCCGAGTAATGGGATGATTGCTCATATTTCGTGAGATTGTGATGTTGGATTACGTTGTAATCAATTATCCACGATTCTGGTCTTGGATATTCAGTCTCCACAAAATAGCGATTCAAATAACACGGCTGGCCATCTCTAATGCTTGGAGGACATCTTACTGAAACTCTCTTTTTGCCAGTCATCCAATATTGATATTCCTTCTCTAAAACTGGTAGATGTTCTTGAACAAATTCCAGATCGTTCGTAAATTCATAATAAGCCTCCACCATCTTGATCAACAAAGGCGGCTGGCTCCTATTGAGGTAGTACGTCCTCGAGCCATTGGGTATGAAACCAAATCGAGAGACTAGCGAGATGAAATTCAGGATCATGCCTTTCGCTGTCTTGCTCATGCCTGAAATCAACAAGCCTTTGATTACGAAATACGAATCCCAGTAATAATATTCTATAAATCTACCACCAGGAACAATAAACGTGTTATCAGAGTGTATTAAAGTCGTCTCGCATTGGTCGCAAATCTTCTTCGGGTTCGATTTCCTCGACAAATTGAACCATAGGAGGTTGACATTATAGGACCAATCTTGCAATTTCGAGTCGGGGATATTGGATATGAATTGGGGTTTATAATTGAAATCAGGTAATATAACATTGATCTCCGTGTCATAGCCTTTAGGATGGAAATTCTCGACTAAGAAGCTTTCTACTTTACCTTTATCTTTGTAGCCATATTTGGGTTCTGGGAATGTATCATGGAAATTCTTAATAACGTCAGAAGATGGTAAGCGTGTCGGCCTATCCAGAAACTCTTTGTTGTCACTAAGGATGCCTGACTTCTGAATCGTATCCAAGATAATTCCGGGACAATAAAGCTTGGATTTGCAAATAGGGTCTTCGGCTTCGAAGGTAATTCCATAGCTAGTTTCTTTATAAACCGTATGTTGCGATTGGGTTTGTTGGACTTCAAGGACGTAATTGTTGATATGGTCGATTTTGTGTATGAAATAGTTCAGCACGTTGAATAAGTTGGATATCATTCTTCCCAATTTCTATGAATTTTATTTGATGGCGTTGTTAATTTATAGTTATTTTCACTAAACTTGGCATTCTTGAATCGATATTTTGATGGATCACCATCGAAAACCTTATTTTGGCATTTAAATTACTACTTTTATCTGGGAGTTTATTTTCATTCAGAGTAGTCCCCATTTTACTTATTAAATAATTGGTTGATCAAATGTGAGAATAATCTAAAGTCATTATAAATTTGGTTGAATTAAGAAGAGAATCAAAAAGGGACTACTCTAAACGAAAATAAATTGCCATCTTGATAAATGCTTATGTAATGATAATGTAAGATGTAATGATGCGGTTATCAATATTCAAAGTTTTTCATCTGAAAGCTTGGCTCAGAAAAAACATGGGTGATCAATGTTGTTCTTATTGATAAGTTAAGTACAAGGATGCACAGACTTTTTAATAAAAGGGACAAAAATTTTATTTGAAAATTAATGAAGGCCATAAATTTTAAATGAATCTAAATTTAGAAAAAAACAACCTATTATAAAAGCGTTTAATAAATTATTATATTTTTAAAACTAATAATTCAAATTAATTTATTTTAAATTATTGCTTCTTATTGAAATTTTTGATTGAATGTTTTCAGAGAGATTATCACAGGGTTATGCATTCTTATATTAGCATTCAACAAAAAATTTATCCATCAAATGGTAAGGAAAGATAGAGTATAGGTAACAAAGGAGCTTTATGATATAATCATTAGAATGTCACTGGACGAGAAGAATTACATAAAAAAAATTGCAGAAACAGTCCATTTGGATAGAAATGTCGTCAGCCGGCTCATTCAGTAACATGATAGAGGTGTTCAGTTTATAACTGCATCTGAAAACCGAAAAAGAACAATCCACAATAGAACCAGGGAGCTAGATAATTTAAGTCAGGTAATATTTAATGCAATCGCGACAAACAACTCCTATGTTCAGAAGGAGATTATTGATATTGTTTCAGCCAAAACCGACGAGTGTATTTCACAATCAACTGTATCAAGAAGAATGGCAAGGATGAACCTAACCAGAAAGAGATTATCACTAGTTCCTGCTGAGAGAAACACCCCTGTGCACATTGAAGAACGTGTTCAATATGTAGCTTGGGTATCAATGATATCCAACGACAACCTGATTTTCTTAGATGAGTCAGGATTCAATCAACATACCAGGCGAGCATATGGGTACTCATCACCAAATACCAAAGCGTATATTACAGTACTTGCAAACAGAAACGTAAATAGGAGCTTGATGGCGGCAATTTCAGTTAATGGAGTGGTGGCTTATGAGTACGTA
>NIPM01001573.1:0-17297 GCA_002738285.1 Holacanthella duospinosa
ACCATTTTTTATACTTGAAGCGGTATGAGAGGACGCATTGTCATTTTGAAAGTCAATTTTAGATTTGTCCAAGTCATACAAGTCTATTGTATACATCAGCTCGTCATCTAGAATACTCTCATATATCTTAGCACTAACACTACCATCAATTCTACAAAGATACCCAACACTTGACGAAAGCATACATCCCCAAACCATAATTGATCCACCACCGAATTTTTTTGTTTGAGTAATATTGTGATCTCTGAGTGGTTCCTATATTTTTCTGAAAGTTCTATCACGTCCATCAGATCCTTCTAGATTTACTTTAGTCTCATATGACCAAATAACCATATCCCAGTCCTTATTTTCCCAATTTCTGTGTGNATATTTTTCTGAAAGTTCTATCACGTCCATCAGATCCTTCTAGATTTACTTTAGTCTCATATGACCAAATAACCATATCCCAGTCCTTATTTTCCCAATTTCTGTGTGTTTTTTCAAATTGTGATCTTGCTCGACNACATCCCAAAACCATAATTGATCCACCACCGAATTTTATTGATTGAGTAATATTGTGATCTCTGAGTGGTTCCTATATTTTTCTGAAAGTTCTATCACGTCCATCAGATCCTTCTAGATTTACTTTAGTCTCATCTGACCAAATAACCATATCCCAGTCCTTATTTTCCCAATTTCTGTGTGTTTTTTCAAATTGTGATCTTGCTCGACGATGAGATTTTTTTAATTATAGGCATTTCTTTTTGTATCTAGATACGATGTTGCTACGTTTTAATGTGCGCAGTATAGTACTCGAAGAGGCGGATATTACTGCATAGGTCTTGATTTCTTGCTGTCTTTCTGTAAAAGTGGAGTATTTACCACTTGTTGCTAATCTTCTAATATATTTTTCATCATACTTATCTAAGACCCGAGGACGACCTATTATAGNTATATATTTTTCATCATACTTATCTAAGACCCGAGGACGACCTATTATAGGCTCTGGAGTACTTTTCTCAACTCTATTTATTACTCTGGACACTGTTGCTTGTGAAACTCCAACAATTTCAGCTATTTTTCTTGAAGATTTTCCATTTAAAGCAAGTTNCGTTTTAATGTGCGCAGTATAGTACTCGAAGAGGCGGATATTACTGCATAGGTCTTGATTTCTTGCTGTCTTTCTGTAAAAGTGGAGTATTTACCACTTGTTGCTAATCTTCTAATATATTTTTCATCATACTTATCTAAGACCCGAGGACGACCTATTATAGGCTCTGGAGTATTTTTCTCAACTCTATTTATTACTTTGGACACTGTTGCTTGTGAATCTCTAACAATTTCAGCTATTTTTCTTGAAGATTTTCCATTTAAAGCAAGTTCGTTAATTCTTGTTTCAATTTTATTCTTGTCATACCAAATAAGCCTTAATACCTTTTCTAAAAATTTAAAATAAAAATGAACAATTTTGCGGTATTTTAGAATGTTCTAGAGTGAAAAATTTGTAAATTTAAAAAATTCGACAAAACACTGAATCACCTACTTTCAAATTTGAGTAATCATATTTCTATCAATATTTAAAATTATCTATAATGTTTGGATATGTTATATACAAAGGCTGTATCTATCTACCATATGAGTATTGGCTTGCTTGAAGTCTTACTCATTCANTCAATCATATCTCTATCAATATTCAAAAGATATATATAATATTTTTAATGTTATAGAAAAAGGCTGTATCTATCTACCATATGAGTATTGGCTTCTTCGAAGTCTTACTCATTCATGAATTACCATTTAAGTTCGAATTTCCCAAACACTGAATCACTTTTGACGGGCAGTGTAGTCCATTCCTTTAAATTAACCTTTATTTTAATCATTGTATCTTGATTTTTGTTAATAAACTTGATGATTCTTGCAGGCTGTTTAGCGAAAAACATTAGATGAGTTTCAGTATCAAATATTAGGGTTTCCAAGAAAATGTGGCGGTAAAAACTTTTTGTTATATCTTGAAAAATATTTAATAGAAATTGACAAAATTTTAGTATAATTTAGTGTAGTTTCCCTCATTGTCAATGACACTTTTACAGTGCTCAGGCAGTCTTTGAACATCAAGATACAGCCCTCGATTCATTCCTTTTAAAATCACCGTTTCTAGCCAAATTTCGAACACCGACAAAGTTTCAAACTACACACCACAAAGATCACGTTTAAGAGGTCCAAAAAATCATAATCAAATGGCGAAATATTGGAGAATATGGTGGTTGGTACCATTGCTCGATTTGCTTATCTACTAAAAATTCCTGTACGAGTTTAGCCTTATGTTTTCTCGCATTATCCATCAAAATTTAGACTTAGAAAACCTTTTAGTGGTTAAAAATATAGGGATATTTTCGTTTGAAGTCGATTTTAAGCGTTCAGCATTGATGTTTCTTTTTCACTACACAGATGATAAAAAGCGATACAATTGTATTCCATTGATAAAAACATCCTTTTATCTCCATAAAGTTTGTTCATTGCCACTTGTGGTCCCTTTTCACCAGGTTCTAGCCAGGACATCAGTTGATCCTTCTGTGGCGTCATGTACAAAACAACCCATGTTTCATCAAAAGTTTGAGTTTTTTCAGCTTTTCTTTAGTCTTACTATAATTTGAGAAGTTAAATATACAAGCCTGAACCCTGTCGTCCTTCTGATCTGCGTTCAATTCCATTAGTATATAGCGACCATGTCGCTTACACAACTTTGGATCATCAGTTAAAATTAGATGCATTAATGATTTGTTAATATCCAAACTCTCGCTAATTAGCCTCACACTTATAGCTTTGTTTTCTAATAAAAGTCTTTAACAGCTTCAATACGTTCTAGTTTTTCATCATTTTTTTCGGATGGTCTTCCGCGAGCTTCTTCTATCGATATCTCTCTTTCTTAAATCTCAATTGCTATCTCTCAACTGTTCTCAGAGACATTGCACTATTACCTAAATTATTCTTTAATTCTCGTTGGATTTGAGAAGGATATTTACCATGTAGAGTTAATATTTAATAATTACACGCTGATCTTGAGCACTAAATGATTCAATCAATTTTTCTTTAAAATTCATTTTGAAAAAAATAAAACTGTGTGTATTATTTATAAATAAATTGTATCCCTATTATATATAATCAATTTTTGTTTCAATTCATTACACTTTAAACGAGGTGTGGAGAAACATTTCACCGCCACATTTTCTTGAACACCCTAATATGGCACTTTATTTTCGTTCAGAGTAGTCCCCATTTTACTTATGAAATAATTGGTAGATCAAAAGTGAGAATAATCTAGATTCATTAAAAGTTTGGTTGAGTTAAGCAAAGAATCAAAAAGGGACTACTCTGAACGAAAATAAACTCCCATATACACTATGTCCCACGGAAATTCGGACACCCTATTTTTTGTAAACCGAAGCGTCAATTTGGCTTATAAATAAATATGAATAAAAAATNGATTTTAAATTTATTGCAGTTAATAATAAATGAATATATGAATAATAGAAGCTCGCATATACATGAACTGTTATTCAACCTCATAAAGTAAACTCGATTATTGGTTTTCGATAAACCGTCTTGAACCATCTAAAATCCAACATTTATCAAACTTGTTAATAAAAATACAATATTTAGATAACTAATGAACCTTTTAAAAAAACATAATCATTATCCCGAAATAAAAGCTTATTTTGTTTCTATTTTATTTATTCTCTAAAATTGAGGTCATATTTAACCACTTTATAACCTCCGATACACTTCACATATATGCCAATATATTCTAAAATTTTAACTTTGAGTGGAATCTTAAATAAATAGGGAAAACTATTTAAGATATTATTTTTCTGAAATCTCATGTTTATAGAGATAATAACATTAAATTTGGATAAACTTTACCAAAGTTTGAATTATAACTGTGAAGTCGATTGTATCTTAATTGACACTAAAATATGTTTATTTGGTCCATTAATGTATGAAAATCTATTATTAATAATTGTTTCGGAGTTTTCTGTCTTTATTTTCATTTATTGCTTGGTTTAATTATGAGTCACTGGTGCCCAAAGAGTTAAAATTTTTGATTTGTTAAAAAAATATTTAAATAAAGATAAATTCAATGCAGAATCTATGGATTTTAAAAGATTTATGTTTGAAATTTGTAATATGTTTACTACTTATGATTTCTCGCGAGCCTCTTCTCAAAGTCTAAAGTTTATACTTATATCTACTAGCGTGATTCTTCAAAAAAGACTCAGAAAAAGTCAGAAACAGTTGATATTTCATATAAACTTGATGTAAATAAGGTGAGAGCATTGACCAATATATATCCTTACAAAAATTATTTTCGAGATTTTCGAATATTATTATTTGTAATATAATATGATTATGATCTACTTTACGATTTGATTTACTTCATGTCCTAGTAAAGGTTATATTACTTTTAACTTTGACATACACAGAGTTTTTTTAAAGCCCTTAGGCCTTATTGACCTAATTTGTAAAATCTATGATGTCTAGAACTTAATGCTCTGAAACAAACATTGAAAGTCGGCATTTCCGCAAATAGATAGCATATTTTTGAGATATACAAGTTCCACATCCGTATTTTTTCATTGATCATCATATTGAGTTATCATATTTTATTACTTTATTCAAATTAATCTCTACTTTTACTGTCTTTCCTCGGTCATAAGTCAGTAATGGTTTAATAGCTAATGTAAAAGATAGTTTAGAAACAATGTGTTACAGTAAACTTTGAAAATCACTATAGTTTCTGGTTGAAGCAAATAACACCAAAACCATATACATTTCTGACTTTCCCTAGGAAAAGTCAACTTTTGCTGCATTTCCAGCTTTTACTGTAGCAGATGTATTCATTTTTAATCGAATACAAAATGCATATTTTAAAGCAGACCATTCTATAGATTTACTTATAGAAATATCAAATAGGCATAAGAAAAATCTCCTTGGTGAAACTCGCAATTAAATAGAGATGCTATAACTTGACGAACAAATCCAAAACAATATCATAAATTAGGATTTAATAGCTAAAATGATCATTTCCTATTCGTCGAATCTAAAACTACAATCAAATCAAAGAAATAACGAAATTACAATTCGGTTTATTATCTGCCAAAACTTGAGGGTTCGAAACGTTCAGCACTGCCTCTTTGGATAACCACAAACCTCTATTTTGTGAGCATCTATCATTTAGAGATTCTGCTCCTAAGAAGGAATGATCAAATACGATTTCCAAATGAGTATCATTCAATCCTATTATAGTCCCTCTAATAGCAATAGGTGCAATACCATGAGGTAAAATATTGATGATGCGATCTCCTAAGTTAAATTTCTGTTTGTTTAATAATAGCGAGATAGCAGGTGTATCCGTCATCAAAATTGCCTAAATAAATAAATAGTTGTGATAAGGAGAATAGAATTACTTTCCGCGGTATATTGTTGACGCTTAAGTATTTGTTTTTACTTACTTCAGACTTGAAAAAAGCATCACAAACAGTTTCAATCTTCTTCACTATGTCCTAAACAAATTAAAATGACAGAAGATACTGAGTCGAACGCCTCGGATGACCATGATACACGCTCAATTTTGTATATGTTGTTTGATTTCTTCCACTCTTGTAATTGATCAAATCTACTTTCATCTTGAAAAAACTCCGAAAACAACACATCTAAAGAATAAAATGAATCATTACCTCTTTTATTTTCCGTTTTTTGAAGCGCATCAAGGATATCTGGAAAATCTTGACAAAATCTCTTTAAAGTATCCATCGCGGTAGATGAATAAAACCAATTACCCGCCGGTTTCCCATTAACGCTATCTTTAGCATTTTTCGGTAGAATCTTTTTCATCAGACCTAAAGCAGCTTCTTTTTTGCGATCTGATTTCCAAGCCAAACCAACCAGAATACGGTGATTCTTCCCCTGCGGTGGGGAGATGTAAAGATCCGAAGTTAGACGACCGAGGATGGAAGATGAGAGGCCGAGGTTTTTAGCCGCTTGATAACTAGGAATATAAGAACTATTTAATCTCGATTTCACAATAGCTTGTATAGGTGGTTCTGCACATTTCTACAACCATGACAAAAATAATGAGATTGAGATAAGTGATACGATAATTTTACAATTTAAACCGGTTTCTCCTTCATTATATCCTTGTATTTGCATCAGAGATGCATACACTTTCAAGCTCAAAAAGAAACCTCTACATCCAATAGGAAATTCTTCTTTCAAAGGTAAAGGAGGTCTTTCTATATATCGTCGATCTTCATCGTAAACCTTAAAAACCGTTATTTGATAAGGAACATAAAATGATTTATCCACTTCAGCGTATTCTCTAACTAAAGAACCATCCCATTTATCGCTATATTTCAACCCTACCAAAATCACATGGTGAGGATTACCTATTAGAGGGAGCACTTTCAATAACAATTCGACAGGACCAATATGGCAACCCATCTTTTTGGAATAATACAGATCTAAGGCCTCTGATTCATTATGAAACACGTCTTTTAATTCCAATTTACCATCCAGAGAAACCACTTTTTTACCTTCAAAAACATAGGATTAGATAGTGAAATACTTAATGTATACATATTCTTATGATCTAATGCACCTATCACTTTGACCATCTTCAATAATGGATAATCTAATAAAAACAATTGTAACTATGTAGATTAATACCAACATAAACAACTTGATCTATGGCTTCTAATGCCTTTTCGGAAAGTAGCAAGCTGGCATGATCGGAATCAGGATCAAATTCATCAGGAACAATTTGTGATTTCAATACGGTGATAACAATAGATTCGTTCCTAAACAAGTCATTAGAATGACTATACTTTGAATCCATCTGAAAGACTCTTAAACTAGCAAACTCTTTATCCGAACTAATGGAAAAGCGGTTAAGAGTAGGAAATCCCGCTCTTAATCTATCTTTCACTTTAGCACCTCTACAAAGCGTTTTGATCAATCCGATAGGCGGTATTTCAGGTAAATGATATTTCTTACTTAAACACTTATTCTTACCGATAACTTCACAAATAAATCCTTTTGAGAAGTGGTTACTTGGGAAAACACCTTTCAACGAGGAAGGATACGTTTGTAATTCTTTTGGTATCTCCAAAGAAAAGTAAAACAAAGTTGGTGGGCCGAATACATTAGTCTTAAGATCGACCTCTGTAAGTAAATGTTCCTGCTGTTTCATAGAATCCACAAGTAACACTTCATCCAGGAATGGTATTAGGACAACAGCTTCCCAGTCCATCTTCTTGCCATTTAAATCCTGTTCAAATTCCGGTAGGTAAAATTTCGCAATGGGGGAAGCTGGATTCAATATAAGAGGTGAATAGGCATTCGGTACTAAGATGGAACTCAAAGCAGGTAAGACAGCCAGCAGTTGTTGATGTGGCGTAAAGGGTTGGCCCAATTGGAATTCCTCGAGAGGCAATTCTACTAGATCGACGAGGTCTGTGAGGAGTGGTGCATAATGGTAAGGGAAATACCAGGACCATGAACCGATACCAAAATAATAATAATGTAACACCCATTTTAAGCCAAGTATATAATGTTTTACTAATTCTTTCACTTCTAAGTTTTGATAAGTGATTTCAGCTTTAGAGAATGGGATATGCAATTTTTTCTAAAATAGCAGATCAAAGGTTATTAAGTGAAAAGGATTACTTTGTAATACTTTGCTTTCCAATCATTCCAGCCCGACATAGACGCATCTAATTGATCATCCTTAGATTCAGTCTCTTCATCCCGATTTAGCGGACGAGAGTCCTCTCCGATAATAAACTCATCGATAATATCGGAGTAAGACTTGAGGAGGGACGGATAACTCAGAATATCATCTTCTCTTTCTTCATCATCAGAGTCAGGTTCTGGTATCCATAATTTCCAAATCATTTTATTCGATTTAGTATTAAATTGAATCAATTTCTGAAACCCAAATTCTAGCGCCACTTTATCGACAAACTTACGATGCTTGGTCGTGGATGGCTCTTCAAATAAGATGAAATCTTCCTCTTGATTTTGTTGATCTTTTGATGATGTTGATGAAGTATCGTTTTGATCTACTAATTTCAATACTAAATCTCTAATCTTCATAAACAGAGTACGGCATTCTTCATCAATAACTATGAAATCAAAAAATAGTGTGAGATAGAAGGTGAATATACGAGATTGGCCATTTGAAAACATAAATTCCCACCCTTTTGGGATCGAAGCATCATCAGTAGAAGTATCTAAATCGTTTTCGGTTACTACAGTATCACGTTCAATACAATCCAATTCAAACCTATACAAAAGTTTGATAAACTTTTCCAAATTCTCTAATTGTAATTGACCACTCAGATTCAAATAACCATCTAAATGACCAAAATCAAACGATTAAAAAAGTTAAGTTACTTCCCGTCTTAAGCCAAATGTTATAAGTTTCAAATATCGCCTTGAGAGCACCATCATTTATAGTGAAATGTGGTATATTTGGCAAGAAATCATTACCAATAAACATAATCAACAAAACAACATCATCAATGATATGTTCCAAATCCCACTTAATATCTCTCTTCTCCATCTCTGTGGCGTTAGTGTTCAGATCAACTGGAGTTACCGTCAGATTGTTCAATGTACCTAAGAACCTGGTTTGGACAGTCAAATTTTGAGGTGGAGCACAAAATTCCAAATCTAAATAATCTCTCAACAAACTCAAATGAAGAAGGAAGAAATTAGGTAGATTAAAACTAGTTTTCATAGCTCCTTTCTTACCATCCAAGCTCGTGCCACCAAACCCGCTACTTTGAACGCCAAATTTCACTTCTTCTCTCAACAAAGAAAAGTGCGGTTCATGACTGAGGAGTCCTAACATTATTAAGTCTGCATCGAGACCATAAAGACAATGACGAATGTTAGGATCGTAATTAGGTTGACATTTAACATGACGTATATATTCCATAATCTTATGTTCGCCTTCACCAGGAGTCTAACAAAACATAACATCAAGAATAAATTATTAGAGAGTGAGAAATGATACTTGGCAAGAGGAAAATATGACTTCAATGGATTTCCATTGCGAATCTTCTGACATTTTCTTATGAATAAAATATTCTATATGTCTACCTAGATCATCCATAAAAACTGTACCAGGTGTAATGCAATTTGAATCGAATCCATCATTAGGTACATCTTTACCGAGACGTTCTAATTTCGTTTTGGTGTCAAAACGTTCTTTAGCTGATTTAAATCGACGGGCTCGTTGTTGATTCATCTTTGCTCTCGGTGCCACACCTATACAAAACATAAAAATCGATGAGATGAGGGGGTGAGTGGTACCGTCTAAGGCGAGAAAGAATAATTTCTGTGGCTTAATTTTATCAAATAAAGTTTCAATATAAGCAAATATATCCGACATAACCTGTTTCTCATCCAAAGCACCAACTATACCACTTTTATTAGCATGCGTGCAGTTATGAATTATCCCATTCATATCCAAATACAAGTTATCTAAATTGGCTTATTAGGAGGAGAGGGATGTACCGAATTCTGGTATATATTTTTCGTCTATAAGTTGACTACACATTGGATATCGTTCACTATAATAGGTTTAGAGATAATGTTTAAAGAAGATACCTTAAAAATCTAAATATCTTCGGAATTCCCATTTATGCTCTTTGAATTAAAAAGTTGGATCAAGTCGGTTTGGTGATCATGAAACTGACCTGATCCAAACATCTTTACCTACTAAATCTCTTTCAATACAGAGTTTGAAATCTAAGATTCTTGGAGGAAATTGAGATAATCAAATTATATTATTTTACAAAATATTATAAATCATTTTTTGTGATATTATATGTTTCTCGTTTAATCTACCAATTTCTTTAAAAAAATGTTATATCCATTATTGCTTGCTATTCCTGGCTCTTTTTTGAACACCTTTACAAGAAATTATAAGAAAAAATTATCGGTGAGTAAGACAAGCTAAAGATTGTGGACTCATTTGGTGATAATAAGGAGAATCAAAAGATTGCACATTCTTTTAATACAAGCTTGATTAAGAAAAAAGTTACCAAGGAGTCTAATTTAAAATATACGAAAATATCTGGTTTTTGGGGTTGATTAAACCTTGTTATTTTTAATATATTCTTTAAATTTTGAGAATACCAGGTAATAGTTATACGATAATATGTAAGTTTATTATTTAATCTGTTCTTAGATTGTAAGTGATATCAGACGTCTCTAAAGATGGCACTTTATTCCCTTTTTGCTTAACTCAACCAAATTTTTAATGATTATTGTTCAACCAATTATTGGACTACTCTGAATAAAGTGCCATATCAATTGACATCTCGATTACTACAGTAGAATCCAGAAATCGAGGCCTGATCGTGTTTTTAGTCAAATGGTGATGGTATTTAAAACTACAAACCGTTAAGAGGTACATTTTTCCTTTAAAATACCAACAAATAGACTTATTGTTTTTGTATTCTCTAGCATTCACTTAATTTTATGATTTATTACATTTTTGCAATCCATCAGTCAAAATAAACCTAAGCAGAAAATCTTTAAAATGCCTCAATTTTGAACAAATATTTTCTATTATATTATTAACTCAAGTTACTTGCTACTTTGCATGGTGCGAAATACAACTTTATAATTCACACACCAAATTTTTAACGCCGCAAGTCATCCACTACTTGCCACAAAAGAGTCAAGATATAAATAAAAAAACACTAGATAGAAACCAAAAACAAACATGAAAGGACTGACTCTAACTCTAACATCTTTAACCTACAGTTTGGATACCTGTTTTATAGCAAAGAAATTGATATTAAACAAGCAATACATCGAAACAAATCCCACTAAAGACTACCGTCTCCGATATCAATTCTCACAAAACGGCACACTAACCGTGGATTCTATTTGTACAGAAAAAAATGAATGTGTGCTCATTGGTATTAAAAGATCACCGTTTAAGGTGAGATTGAATAAAAGGAATAGCTTTCATATCGACTTACCGAATGATAATATTTCGGGTGAAGCGAGCTTTATAGGAGAGGATGGTTTTAATGCCTTTGGCGTCAACTTCATGGAAGAGAAGATTGTTAATCGGGTTAATAAGGATTTCGCTAAATCAACGTGTGATGGTAAAGATACACAATAAACTTTATATTATTTTCTCTTTTTATTATTAAAATGGAGCTGGAATAATATTTTTGAAGTCTCGGTTATAATTGGCTCTTTATTTGTTCAGAGTAGTCCCCAATAATTAAATTCATTAAGAATTTGGTTGAATTAAGCAAAAAGGGAATAAAGTGCAATATGGCACAAAATTTTTGAAGCCTCGGTTATAATTCTTTCATATTAATGCATCATAGTGAAAATAGGTTGATGAAGCAACTAAAATGGAAAGAAATATAGCTAAGAGATATTTTATGGATAGTAAATACATGAATTTATTTTCATTCTTACTATTTTATGCATTCAAGAAATTAAAATTCCTGGACCAATTAGAATAGAATTATGTTTCAAAAATTTTGTCCCATATTAATGCATCATAGTCAAAATAGGATGAGGAAGCAATTAGAATAGCAAGAAATATGGTTAAGAGTTATTTTATGGATATTAAATTTATTTACTATTTTATGCATTCAAGATACTAAAATTAGAATAGATTTATGTTTTAAAACTATTGTGCTATTTAAGAACATTTCAAGTTGAATCCTTTATACGAGGATGAATAAGTTTCTTGACTTTAAATGAGAGCAATCCTTATTCACAACATAAAGTAGCTGTTTATACTTTGAACTCCTATGTTGAGGCTACTTTTGTATAAATAGGGCACTTTATTCCCTTTTTACTTAATTCAAACAAATTCTTAATGAATTTAATTATTCTCACTCTTGTCAATCAATTATTTAATAAGTAAAATAGGGATTACTCTGAAGGAAAATAAAGTGGCATATTTCGATGAACGCCATTGAACTTTCGTGGCTCAAATAAAAGCAGTGCATTTGTGAAGAATTCCAAATGAACAAGCTGGCTACTTTAATCTCGTTGATAACTGCACAAGCTTTATCCAATGAAGAACTTTTCGAAGCTATTTACTTAGATGAAGAGCCGAGTCCTCGGTTATACAATCAAGATCAACTTGGCTACACCCCTAATACAATTGACAAGCCTAGTTATGGCTATAAGAAGAAAGAGAACAGCACCGAATACAAACCCAAAGAAGGCATCAGTGAGGAGAGGATAAAGGCTTGGATTCAGAGCGAAAAAAGCGACCTCTTTGATGGTTCCTTTGGCGCTGCACCTTTGTTTGTATCAGGTATAGACGTTGAAGAATACTTTGATGATAGCAAAGATGAGATCCCACATCTAATCGTGCCTCCAGAACCAGAAACAATGCCTCCCCTCGTCTATCCTGTTGACCCTTCGACCCCTTGGATGCCCGTTGATCAAAGACTCAGCAAAAACATTTGGTTTATGGTTGGAAGATACTGTTGGGTAAGAAATTCGCATGGGAGATTTATTAGAGTCCCCCTCCATGCTCATTTCAGACGTAAGAGCCATAAACAGAGTAAACCTAGACACAGGTTTATTAGAGTTAGGCATTAAATTATTTTCCTAGACTATTTTTGGTAGCCACAAATTCGTCTATAGTGG
Source organism: Holacanthella duospinosa (assembly GCA_002738285.1). NCBI lineage: Eukaryota > Metazoa > Arthropoda > Collembola > Poduromorpha > Neanuridae > Holacanthella > Holacanthella duospinosa. The sequence continues at coordinate 12,685 of NIPM01001573.1, forward strand.
CGTTCTATTTAAAAGCTCCAAAAATCTAAACTTGAGAAATGAAAATCAGTTTGGTATCAAGCATAGTTAGTGAAGTTATACTCTGAAGAGCAAGTGACAAAAACTACTACAGAAAAATACTGTGGAATGGCAAAGTATCGGAAGTGCAATTGGTCAGTTTAATCGTTGCTTAAAAGATACCGTTAGTTGCGCAAAAAATTATGATGTTTCAGTGCATTAAAACCTGAATGCGATAAATGTCTTATTAACAGTTCATTTGAATCTGATTGGACAGAAAAGGTGCTTAACAAAAATAAATGCTACGCTTAAAACAGTTCAAAAACTATAAGTAGTGAACTAAATCTATATTACTAAAACCGAGAATGTGTGTGTGTGTGTGTTCGTCAATCACTTTAGTAGGACTAAAGAAAATAACATGAAAATTATATCAAAAGATAGGTAAAAATACTTCGGGTAACATAGGCTATATTGGATTTTAAAATATCTTCTCTACATAGAGTAAATAACGTTTTACTAAATTTGAGCACATGTCATTTTTATTCTTAATTTATTTTATTTTATCAAATGAGTAACAATCGTAAAGGTACAGATGTCGCACAGGACAAAGGCAACAATACGAAGAAAACAATGATAATAATCCACCCAAATATGAAGGAGCATACCAGAATAATACCGGTGGTAGGCTTATAGATCGTGAAGACGATCTCGCTTTATATCTTTAAGGATATCTCAATAAACTTTATCAAAGAACATTACAATCCTCCAAAACCTACAAATGATACTGACACCAGAGATAACAAGGAGCCACAAGAAAAAAATGAAAGACAACAAAATACCTGAAAAAAGGGTACCATCGGAAACGATACCACGCTGAGCAAAGAAAATGTGTTGGGAATTGTTCATTAAGAAATTCCAAATTTAGTAAAGGGACAGTAGATGGAATATCAGACAAACATGTTTTAGATGCTCAAAAAAATTGGTAAAGTCCCCTGAGCTGATAGACGCTCAATAAACGCATAAATTTGCTTTAGTTTTTTCAATAAATACTCTTTTTTATTAAAACTTAACAAAATGTGACCAAATTCAATTCAAGTGAGAAAAGCAACGAAAAAGACGGTGCTAATGGTAAAGCTCTGCTGTCAACTTTTGGAAAAGATTTGGATGAATTCTTCAACGAAGATGACAAAATCACCGGCATGATAAAGCCTCCTCATCCCGAATCGCCCGAACATGCCATCAGCCCCTTTTGTCAAGACCCTGCTCCGCATCCTGTGAAGGAAGACAAGGATTGTGATGCTTATAATAACTTGCCTAATGCTTTACCCAGACCTTTGTATTATATTTCAAAAGATTTGGATAAAGATGATGGGATGTGATTTTATTTAAAAAAATTAATCATAATATCTGTATTCTTTCATATAATATTCTCTAATATAAGTCGGCTGTCTTCAATAATTTGTCTTATTTAATTGCTATTGAGTTTACAATTAAAATCGTTAATATATACTTCCTTTTTGATTTTCAACTTTCTTAATTACAATGTATTTGAGTCATCCGATCTTCATTAGCACATGGTTGAATCTTTTTAGCCCTTAAAGCATCTCCCTCAATTATAAAATCAATTTCTGGTCGCTCATTCTGTAAAGACCTTTTGATAAAAAGTGAGATTATAAATCAAATAATCATATGTATAAAATTATATAAAACAGCTGAAAGAACAGAATTTTTTTATAAATCTATACTCTATTGTTGTTTTAAAAACATGTTCATATACCATTATTGTTGGTTTTGGAAAATATATTTGAGTAAAATTAAGCCTTTGTATCTTTGGAGAAAATAATGACAGAAATTATAACAAAATATGATTAATTTAAAACATATAATTTAGGTAAATTCTGCGAAACACCCCACATTTATGCTAGGGAACACCCCCCCATTGACCAAGTTTCAACTGAAAAAATACAGTGACTCACAAAATGGCCAAATGTTTTAGGATATTACCTTAAAAGTATGGTATTTCAATTAATTTAACAGCTAAATCAAAGTTTATATCTTTATTATGAAGATAGTTGTTTCGACTTTCTAAAAGTCATAAATTCTTTTTCTTGATATTATTTGTTCATCTGGGATTAGATCATAAAACATCATCTCTTATTTGGCCATTTATGTGGGCGGCTTACTAAAAATAGCAAGTTGTCAATAGTATGTAATTTTCTAATTAAAAATGGGTTCTATACCAAAAAAATAAATAAAAAAAGACCTTTTTGAATTACAGATATCAAAATTTTGGTATTTTTCTAATATAATCTCTTAGAGTTCTAACATACACTCAAGGTGTTGTATTAAATATAATAGTCCGATTTTAAGTACAAAATAAAAGTTCCAAACCTTTCCATATTACTTTATCAACAATTTTAAACTGATATAAATTCAAAATATATTTTTTAATCTATCCTTGTCTAATTTTTGTTATACATTTACTTAATTTGCTCAGTATGAAAATAATTTTTTATTGGTTTATTAAATAACAAAATATCAATTTAATTATAAAAATTCTCCGATATGTATTATTTTACAATATTATAATTATTTTATTAAATGATAAAACTCATTGGAATGACATAAAGTTCTATATTATTTTTTCGTCATCATTCTTAAATGATATATCCTTTAAATTTTCTTATCGTCTGATAGTTTATTTCACATTTACACCTCCAAAATAAATTTTTTAAAAGAGTTTATTATATAAGACCAAAAAATCATTTTATTTGTTTATGATTTTCTATTTTTTATTCAAGTTTGTAGAAAGTGAGTATATCCAGAAATCCATTAAAGTCGGGTAGTCGATCTGTGGACTTATATCGGTACTTAAAATAACAATATAATTTTAGTGCTTAGATAAAGAATAATACATACATTTGGGCTTGGTTCAGCAACTGTTTTTTCTTGTATGGTTCTCAAAACGTATGATATCAACGGTATATGACTTTCTTTGATCCAAGAGCTAAATTTGAGGCCAATATTTATAAGTTAATGTATTTTTATTACTTTAATTTCAGTATTTTTTTACAATGGAGTCACCGAAACCTCTCGTGGCCGAGATGTCCCGATCACTCTACCAGCTAATAATACTAGTAACAGTTATCTACAAATTATATAGAATATTATTTATAAATGACAGGATATGTTCGTATGAAATACATAATTGTTCCAGATTTTAAAATATTGTAACTAAACTCAACTTTTAGGTTAAAATTGAAATTTCATGCGAGAGCCACAAAAATGGCAAAATAAGGGATGATGTTTTAATATTAAGTGATCGAAAAATAAATAAGATAAATCAATAAAATTATAATTTTTATAAAGTAGAAAAACAAAGCTTCACAGAAAATAAATCAAATCTGGTAAATCTAATATATTCATTGAGATATTGGACTTTTAAATAAATATATGAAACATTTGGCCATTTTTGTGAGTCACTGTATATAAATTCTTATGATTTTAAAGAAACATATATTAATAAAAAATTAGAGCCCAAAATTATAGATAAACGTACACTTTAATATTTTTACACTCTTATCATTTAGAAGTTTGCATTTGAAACTCGACTATAGGATAATGAAGTTTTCCAATAATTCCAGAATTTAAATATATTTGCTGAATTCAATTTCAAAAAAGATTTAATTAAAAATTTTTAGTCATTTTAGATTTCAAAATAGTTTTATAAATAATACTTATAAATTTTGGTTTCTTATAGCAATATCTTGAACATAAGCATAAATTCCATATGAGCTTTAGGATTTTTAATACACTGCCCGTCAAAAGTGATTCAGTGTTTAGAAAATTCGAACTTAAATGGTAATTCATGAATGAGTAAGACTTCGAGCAAGCTAATACTCATATGGTAGATAGATACAGCCTTTGTTTATAACATTAAAAATATTATATATATCTTTGAAATATTGATAGAGATATGATTATTCAAAGTTGAAAGTAGGTGATTCAGTGTTTTGACGAATTTTTAAAAAAATGAAAAATCAATAGATCGTCTGCCCGCCCTTGGTTTTTCTGATCTGTTCGAGTCTTCTAGGAATTGATCTAACAAGCTTAAGATGTACTTCAGCTGAAATATTGTTCCATATATCTTGAATTCTCTGTCAAAGTTCATCTTTGTCTTTATATGGTGGTCGAATTTTTAGCTTTCTTTTCGTATGATTCCATAGATGCTCAATTGGGTTAAGGTCAAGAGATTGTGCAGGCCATCTCATTACCTTTATTTCGTTTGTTTTGAACCATTTTTTATACTTGAAGCGGTATGAGAGGACGCATTGTCATTTTGAAAGACAATTTTAGATTTGACCAGTTATAAAAGTTAATTGTATACATCAGCTCGTCATCCAGAATAGTCTCATATATCTCAGCATTAACACTGCCATCAATTCTACAAAGATACCAAACACATGATGAAAGCATACATCCCAAAACCATAATTGATCCACCACCGAATTTTATTGATTGAGTAATATTGTGATCTCTNATGATGAAAGCATACATCCCAAAACCATAATTGATCCACCACCGAATTTTATTGATTGAGTAATATTGTGATCTCT
>NIPM01001574.1:0-17802 GCA_002738285.1 Holacanthella duospinosa
AAGAGAATAAAATATGATGTCCATCTACAGACTTAAGTCCATCTCCTGGACAATGTCTAATGAGAAAAAAATTGAATAGAGATTGACCAGTGACCTAAAGGGGTTCGCCAAAGTGACAAAAAAAGCAGAATAGAATTTGATTTATCTCATTGGAATTTTAGAAACAGACTCAGATTGTCTCCCTCAATAATGTCTAAATAGAGTAGACGTCTGTGAAAGTTGAACTGTCTTCCGTTGNCCCTCAATAATGTCTAAATAGAGTAGACGTCTGTGAAAGTTGAACTGTCTTCCGTTGGTCCCCAAAATTCACCGAAATTGACACTTGGAGTAGAGTGGAATCTGATCGATCTCTTTGACATTTTACAAACCGACTTAGATTGTTTCCCTGAATAATGTTTCATTGGGACAGGAGTCTTTGGAAGTTGAGCTGTGAGAACAAAGTTAACACTAAGCATAGAGGAGTATTTGCTCAATTTTGTTAAAATTTTACGAACAGACTCATATTGTCAGCATGAACTTTGTTCAAATAGGACAGAATTTTCTGTAATTTGGCCAGCCATCAAAATTATCATTACAGTAAAATTTTGAAAACAGAGTCGTTTAGATCCAACACAATGCCAAACTATTTGAATGACACCTTGAATTCACATAATTCAACATTAAGAGTATAGATGGATCTGATAGATGTCGATAAACATTTTGTACAATGTTAGCTTTGGTGAACCAGGGAGACAACAGGTGAAACTGAAGAAAACAGGTAAATTTCTTTACCTTTTTCTAAGTTTAGATTTAGTCAAAATGGCATTCCGGGTTTGTCTGCAAAATTTTAACGAAATCAATCAAATCCCACACTCCTCTTAATGTTAAATTTCGTGACTTATAGAGGCAATAGGTTTATTGTGTCTTACGTAGTATTTACACATTGTTTAGCATGTCGTTCCGAGTCTTTGCTATAAGTTTCAGCGATATACGTCAAATCATTCTTGCACTATAATGATAACTTCCGTCACCTCTGGATTTCAAATCGATATCTCTACAATGTTGTAGACCATTAAAGCGGATCAGTTCCATGCAAAAACCATTTAAATGACGCAATTGCTGGTAAATCTCTTGTGACAACACAAATGAGGCGGACATGTTCTCCCTCAATGTTATGATCATCCAAACTTCATTGGACAACCAACTGTGATGAAATCTCAACCAATCAACATACTCAAAATTGGGACAAATCCATTTTAAAATGAATTTGAGTAACGATTGACTCTAATTACTTAATGACACATTCACCAACACGCTCAACGTATATATGAGGTGAAAGTAAACCGAAATTTCAACTGATTGAACTGAATTCAATCAGAATTTAAATATCGCCGATGAGTACTAATGATTTATGTTGTTAAAATCAAGTATTATTAGAAACTCAGTATCAAAATTTCCAGTAACCAAATTGTTGAATATAGTAGATCACATTTGTAGCGCCAACAAAATGTGGTGTACTTTATAACTATACAGCATAAGAAAATTTATAACAACAAATTATTTAACTCGTGTAACGGAAAGAACACAACTTCTTCAGAAATTCTGAATTTACTCAATCTAACTGATGATATCAAACTAGCTATGTTGAACATTGTGATGAATGCATTGAGGAATCATTTTCATTAATTCACTCAACCCACATTAGAGACTCATGTGACATTATTCTCCTTCAATATTCTTCTTATCACGGAATCTTTAATAGAACCTCAGATTACAAGATGGAACATGAGTTAACACCAAAGGAATTTGTTGAAATAGATACTAGATATTCAATCAAAGAAGTGACCCGTCTTCCGAACTTATTGCAATTTTCCCAAACGTTTTCTTAGCTTTCAAGAATATTCAGATTAGTTATTTCCGTATAACAGTGNAGTATTATATCCTATTGGTGGATATGCCTAAAAGGTTAATCCAATAAACCACTCTGAATTGAATTGAATTGAACTACTCAAATAACTCAATTAGTTACCCTGACACACTTGAAGGAAGAAATTAAATTAAACAAAGCTTCTACGCATAGGGAAAGTTATCAAATATTCTAGAGTGATTGACGGTACACACGGCAAATCAAAGCTCCGTCAGTTGATGAGAACATTTACATTAACAAAAAACAAAGTCATTCTGTAAACGTGCAAATGGTATCTGATTTAACATATAAGTTTTTGGATATTGTTGCAAAGTGGCCCGGTAGCACGCATGATAATTCTATGTGGAAAAACTCTAGTGTACGAGAAAGTTTTAACTCAGGATCACTCGGGGCTGGTTGGTTAATCTGTAAATTAAAAATATGCTATGCTTCATTGGTAAAAAGAGGATTAAAATTGAAATTTTTTTTCGTCTATTATTTTAGGGGATTTCGGGTACCCACTGGAGTCGTCACTCTTCGTTCCGTACACCACTGAAGAAATACAAAACAACCATCAAAAGGTACTATTCAACGGAGCGTTTAAAAAGACTCAAAGTTTTGTGGATCGAGTCATTGAAAGTCAAGATTTAGATCTACGTGCATGTGAGNGAGCGTTTAAAAAGACTCAAAGTTTTGTGGATCGAGTCATTGAAAGTCAAGATTTAGATCTACGTGCATGTGAGGTTATTATAATAATTGTCGGCGTTGCCATGACAATGATCAGGGTTGACACAACAATGTTTCATTTATTCTACAACCGGGTGTATGTCACGCTACCGAGTTGATAAAGTTTGCCGCTTAATTGTCACGTCTTGTACACTGCATAACATTTGCGTGGAGAAACNACGCTACCGAGTTGATAAAGTTTGCCGCTTAATTGTCACGTCTTGTACACTGCATAACATTTGCGTGGAGAAACAGATTCCTTTGTCTCTGGACGACGTTGCGTTTCGGGACAATACACCTGATTTAGTTTTAGAGGAACAAAGTGATCTGTCGAATCTCAGTTCATTTCAAGACAGGGAATTAGCGTCAATCTTCCGTGATCAACTTGCATCGACATTATAAACCTATTTCTGTAAGTTCAAATGCTGTGCTGCATACTTTACAATTTAACTATTCCATGTCTGAGTTTGATCAGTTTCCTTAGTCTTGGCTGTGTCAACNTGTGCTGCATACTTTACAATTTAACTATTCCATGTCTGAGTTTGATCAGTTTCCTTAGTCTTGGCTGTGTCAACGTTATGAGCCACTGTGTGAACGCCAGCAAAGAGAATAAAAAAATCTAATTTCACAGAATCAGAATGTGTGGCACTAACTTCAGCGTTTGCAATGGATCAAAAAATTATAAAAGGTGCCCCCAGGTCTACTTCNTCAGAATGTGTGGCACTAACTTCAGCGTTTGCAATGGATCAAAAAATTATAAAAGGTGCCCCCAGGTCTACTTCGTCCAATAAATCAAAAAATTCTGCTTGGAACTCCAGTGAATGTTGTTAGAGGTAACCATAGAGATGTGAAAGAAATCAAAGAAAAACTAAGAAATATTAAAAAACTTACAAAGGAGAAGGTATCCAGCAACAAGAAAGGCCGAAGACACCATGGCCGAAGACATACTAAACCAAACCTTGAGCTCAACACTTATCACTGACATTAAAGGCGGAATAGACCTTAATGAAAGAATAGATTTGAATGAAGTGTTAGTGGAATGAGAAGATTCTCAACTACATATGGAAGTTGAGGACCCTTTGGTGGATGAGTACGACAGTGGTACAACTGAATTCACAATACATGAGGTTACACAGAAAGACCCGCCTGTGGCACAAAAGAACGCTTTGTCGATCTGTACCACCCGCAAGCCACATCAGCAACACCATTTTCGTTTCGTTTGCCTAAAAGCCACAAACGCTCCATCGCAACAAATGACAGGAACAAGATTATGGAAAGACAATTGGATCTCATCGAAATACAAATAAAAGTGCCAGTTGCAAACGGTTCAAATGACTCGTTTTGCCGGACTATTGGAAAGATTTTTGGACGAAATGAGAACAGGGACTTCAATCCGAAAAGAGACTTGAAATTGTAAAGGGTAAGTTTCCGGCGTTACCATTACGTTAGTAAGGGCTGACAAGACAATGATACCATTTTCATTGTGATTACAGAGAAGTTGAGCATAATGAAGGCAGACTCAGACAATAATGTTTGATAAGGTTATTAATTTTTTATTTAAATAAGAATTAGCAATTACCACATTTACAATTTCAACTAAAGTCATTGTTTACTTTACAAAATAAAAGCCCTTGCTCTGAAGACGCTTCAAATTTATCGATTTAGTAAACCCGCTATCTATAGAACGTAGCGTCGGATTTGTAGATGATCTCATTTTCAGCGAGACACACTTTTCAGATAATATCCTAGCTGTGGCATGCGCATACTTCAGGACTTCTGCATAACTTCGCGAAAGTGATAAAAATAAATATCACGTAAGTTCATTGGTTCACCACAAAACAATGACATTCCTCATCATTTGCGCAAGCACAATCATCATAATTAGGTTCATAACGCATCCTTATAATAAACTGCTTGTAGATCAGAAGTACAGAATTCTGTAACTCGTAGATCCCCTATTGAACAAAAATCAATTTCTCCAGCAACGGTTACCACTAATATATCCTTTCATGCGTCGGCAATTTTAACTTTAGTGTCTTCCATTGGCACTCCCTTTTTCACATCAGATCTTTTGATGTTGTTGACAGTTATGGTGTGATAATTGACAACAAATGATCCAGGACGATGGTATTTTTTCTCGTCCAGGTACACCTACCCTTCACGTTGACTATAGATTCGGTCGTTGCTTTGATGGATTCTAAACCCTTCACCCCAACAAGCTGAATCTTTTCAACGTCTATGGCAACGACATCCGCTTTTTCAAATGCCCGTAACCATTCTGTTGCTACTCAACATTATACTCAAAATTACCATTAATGTTCGAAATATATAGCAAAACAAGTTATCTTTTAATAGCGATGGCGCTACTGCAGTGACCGCTAGCGTTGCCATAGTAGCAGGGCTACCTTTTATGTCAACGCCACCACCACTCTTTTTTTACTGAGATAGTGGTGGAGCGATTGACATCAAAGGTAGGATGAGTACATGCTCATTCTGTCTCATCATCCTTCTTTACCAATGTAACCTTAATTAATTAAAAAATATAATTATTTTGATTAGCTTAGTTGCTGTTCTTCTCCTTATCCCTCACACGCACACAGCAGCAGAGATGAGCAAATTTCAAATTGGGAATTCTCCCTTACTTTTCGGTCTTTTAAGGAGGGGTAGATTTTTGGCTTCTGCGATGCAAAAACTTAACTACCGTAACTATAACCGACTGCTAACCAAAATCTCGTGTGAATTACTTTCTAACCGTTCCAATTCCCTCGGTTAAGCTGGTTAGCTAACCATCAGTTGAATTGCTGTCAGGAGAGAATTCATCCCCAGGAAAGAATAATAGTAACTAAACAAAAGAAAATTGTGACATACATAAATAGTAATAATAATTATTATTATTTTGCACTCTGCCAATGCCTTAAACAATGTTCTTTACTTACGGCTTTAATTTTCAAATTCCTACAATGATTCTTTCTTGTCTCTGCGTAACATCAATTTTGTTCCTTGACCTTTCTGTTATTAACTATTTATATCGTGAATAGAAGAGTTTGCCATTCTCATATAAGTAATATGAAAAAGTATTACAATCTATAAAAACTATCTAATAATTTGAAACAAGCACTCAGCATATACTAATAGGCATCATTACAATAAATCCAATTAATTCATCAGATGTCCGGTACAGTAATTTATATCTATACAAACATAGTGTAGCCTAGTTCTTGCACGTTTTGTTTTTTGTGTTGAAAATTACCTATATTTGTTTATCAGCAACCCTGTGCATTCTTAATCTATCGCACATGTTTATTATGAGTTCGTGTTAGAAATTTAATTTCTTTGTTGTTTCGTTCGGAGTTGATACGATTCGCTATGTAGTCTTGTAAAAATCCTGACGATAATAAGAATTTAACTTAAAACTATTATACTAAATGCAATAAAATAACCTAATCATATATTTGTTAAATGTTATTCGATTCGGCACCATTTAAAAGCAAACTCAAAAGAATTGTGCTCGTGTTCACAAATACGGACACAACTGATCTACGGACTAAACTGATTTGCGTTTATAAAAAATCAACCTACAAATAAACTTGTTTGCATGTTTGCAGATAGATAACGGTGCTCCATTTGCATGTATTCTTCATGTCATTAAGAATAAAATGTGCTATTTGAAACATGATAACTAATTTTTGCGTATTGCAATGAGGACGTCGATAACATTAGCTAAAATGACGTCACTTAATATATATAGGAACGACTCCTTTGTTACTTTACTATATCTTCCAATGCTAATGTTGATAGAAGCTAAGCTTCGAACCCTTCTTCTTTCGAATTGTCTCATCAATAGACCACGAAGGTTCACTTTGATTTTGTCCGCGCTAGTGCTGAGTCTTGCAGCACATGTAGATGTCACCTGTATNATGATAACTAATTTTTGCGTATTGCAATGAGGACGTCGATAACATTAGCTAAAATGACGTCACTTAATATATACAGGAACGACTCCTTTGTTACTTTACTATATCTTCCAATGCTAATGTTGATAGAAGCTAAGCTTCGAACCCTTCTTCTTTCGAATTGTCTCATCAACAGACCACGAAGGTTCACTTTGATTTTGTCCGCGCTAGTGCTGAGTCTTGCAGCACATGTAGATGTCACCTGTATNAGACCACGAAGGTTCACTTTGATTTTGTCCGCGCTAGTGCTGAGTCTTGCAGCACATGTAGATGTCACCTGTATGAATTGAATTATCGTAATCATAAGTATTGCACCCATTAATGAGACCATCACTCCACATTCTGAACTACAATGAAAAAGGCATAGAAGAATTGTAGATATGAACAGAATCGCGTTTATTAAGTGCAGTACAGCCCAGTCTCTAAATTCAACATCAAACCAAAGAATGCAAAGCTGAATCGCTTTGTAATGCATAGTTAGTACATTGACTGTACGAGAAGAAAGTTTTCTGTCTCTTGTTATTTCTCTGAAAGTTGAATAAGGAAAATCTTTATACAAAATTCTGTATCAAAAGTTTGAAGTTTCCAAACCTGTTGCCGCTGTAGAAGACTCTGGTACCCATGTTTGCAATAAGTATATAAATAGCTGTATGGCCAAAAACTATCGAGGTTACCACCACCATATGAATACTGGCGAAATAGATAAACCACAAAATGTAAGTATATGTTTGCTGAGAGAGACCGTACTCGTCCACTAGGTCTTGCACTAATGAAGTAAAATGCAGGCGGATCTCGACAAATAAAATGATGCACGGTNCGTACTCGTCCACTAGGTCTTGCACTAATGAAGTAAAATGCAGGCGGATCTCGACAAATAAAATGATGCACGGTGGTGTCATAAACAGCGTAACAACTAAGAAGCAAACTATTGCTTTCAAAAAGTTTTCATTTCCATCTTTTTCCTTTGGATGCCAGCGGTAGAAGTTTCCTTAAATTATCAAGAAGAGAGTTATCGAGACAATTAGTTATTTGAAGTACTTGATAAATCGAACCTATCTAACACATTTAAAGGAATATATTACCCGACAGAAGTAATATTTGATGCTGTAAAATTTATTTNTGATAAATCGAACCTATCTAACACATTTAAAGGAATATATTACCCGACAGAAGTAATATTTGATGCTGTAAAATTTATTTTTATCCAGTTCACATATCACAGCTACTGATGTGACCAAAGCAAAAGAACAGAAATTTAATACATTCCTATTTCCGTTAGCAAACTGCATGCATCAGCTATAAGTAGTAAACGTTTTTGTTCTTTGGCTTTGGCCATTTCGGTAGGTGGGTGTTTTTTCAGCCAGTGAATTTCCATTTACCTGGTAGTTAACAGGAGGTTTGCCAATAAATTTCATGTATTAAAAAAATTAAGAAGAAATACGAGTAACTAAATATGAAACAATAAAACCTTGTTAGATAATATTTCTAGTATCCACCATTCCCTTCTCTTTGACCTTTAAGGTCAAAGGGAATGGTGGATCCTCTTGTAAAATCAACCAATAAGATAGTAGTGAGAGAGATCTTTTATTTGATCCTCTCCCATGAACANGTGGATCCTCTTGTAAAATCAACCAATAAGATAGTAGTGAGAGAGATCTTTTATTTGATCCTCTCCCATGAACAAGTAAAGACAGACTGACCAGGGAGTAGTCTCCCTGGTCAGGTAATAATATTCATTAATTTTATAATTAAATTTATTGTAGCGACTCCAGTCGCTACATATTAGAATTGGTTTTCTAAACAATGATTTAAGCTCAAATTTCAAGCAAGTGAAAAATACCTTCTAGGCTGGTTCCAGTTTCGTTTCTTATTGCTTTCGTTCAGCGAAAAGAATAAGAATCAATTGATATTAGGTGTAGAGCAAGTAGACAGAGAAGTGGAGTCTGGGTCGAGTTAGCGTGCATCGAGCTAGGGTGTTTCTTATATCGTATTTATTTTCTACTTTTGCGCTCTGTATTTAAAATNGAGTTAGCGTGCATCGAGCTAGGGTGTTTCTTATATCGTATTTATTTTCTACTTTTGCGCTCTGTATTTAAAATTTTATTAAGTTTTTATTTATTAATTATTTTCATTTTTAATTTTTATTTGAAAGGTAGTTTGTAGACATTTTTAAGGAATTGGCAATCTGAAATGTCATAGATTGCATCGTTTAAGCTACCAATGCTAAGAAGGTTAACAAAATTAAGAATGGCCAGCATTATTACGATGAAGATCGCTTGCCACTCTCTGAATACCTCAGTACGGTAAATCAAAACAGCTTTAAGATACTCCCCGCGTTTCTTATTTGCAACAATTTGAACTCATGTGAGTTTATCGTACCACACTTCTAATCTTTTCTTTATACACGGCGCAAATGTAACTTTTATATTTTGTGTTTATGGTGAGAATTCATTGACAGATGGCAGATAAATGGTCAGTGAACAATTGGAAGTTGATTAGTGAATAGTCAGTTTGGGGTATGGGTATAAGCAACTCAGCAATAGCTGCGTTGGTGGTTGAAATCAAATCGGAAAGGGGACAAATTATTTAATTTACTATGTTGTTTCCAACTATGAAACAAAAATATTTAGTAGGGAGTTTTATGAGTCTTTTTCTAATTTCACTCAGTTTCTTAATGATAAGGATGAGCGAACTTGAGTGATGCATCTTTTCTTGAGTAAAAATGCCTCCGGACAGGTTCCCATAGTACAATATGCTTAACTCAACTGCTATCCAATTCCAAATTTTATCTTCTCCCCAAAATTTTTATTTTAAATAAAAATTTGAAAATATTTTAAATAAAATTTTTATTTTTTGATTGTCCAAAATATGATGACTAAAAGCGCAGTGATTTAAAGAATTTTGTCTAAACTGCAGATCACAATTTTGTTTTGAAAAAGTATCTTCAAATTCAAATTTAGCATTTTATAGTGCATTATTTCACGTAAAACCAATTTGAAGCTATGAATCTGAATTTGAAAGCAGTGCTAGTGTAATATATAGCTCCTAGTTTGTCTTAATAAATTAAAATTAAAAAATCATTGATTTTTATTTATTAATTTAATTCGGATTTAAAACCAATCTAACTCCGATTATGATCTCCTGTTAAGCTATTTAGCATTAAAACATCTAGGTACCATGTATTTAGTGCTAGCAGTATTAGAGATCGAGAAAATAACTGCATATTTTTGGTGTTATTTACACAGCGATAAAGTACAACATTGCGATTTGCTGATCCGATATTTTATACCAACAACTTACCAAACATGCGGTTAATGTACAATGCATTCCTTAGCATTGCATATATTGTGTCGCACTTTACCACGAAACAGATGTATACACAAGATAAATCATAAAATGATGCAACCAGTACAGTTGCCAGTACCCTTTCATGCAAAGGTGCTTCCTCCATTAAATCATATCCAATACCAATTGGAATANGTACAGTTGCCAGTACCCTTTCATGCAAAGGTGCTTCCTCCATTAAATCATATCCAATACCAATTGGAATAAGCGAAAGAAAAGTCAATACCATAAGCAGCACTGCCATTTGGTGAAATTTCACCCGAAATTTACTACCGCTTTCCACTTCAAGTGTGCCGTTATTTAATTTGAGAAAGTGTGGTGTATACCCGATGTAATACCCAAAATTTAGAAATTTTAGGTACTCAATTGTTCTCTGAGACATAGTAGCTATTTCATATGAAATTCTGCACAACTAAGTCTACTATAGATATTTCTGTTTGAGAAGCTTTATTCTCCCACTCATTACTTAAAATTGTAATACACATGGATAGCAACCTGTAGTATCCGCGAATAAAAATCAATCCGTATATTGAAATTGCGAAAAAAACTAATAATGGGTCGACAAGCAAATTGCAACATTGGAATGATCAAAAGCAAAACTAATTAAAATTGGGAAGAAAAGTTGTACATTGTAAGGTTGATGAAATAAAGAAAACGAAGACAGTAAGATGGTCAAGTAAAACGAAATAAGAGAGGGTGTATAGACACGGCAAGATTAAAAAAAAATGAAATATAGGATTGTTTTAATTAGCAGAAAGGAAGGAAAGATATTCTTTTTACTTCGAGATAAGAAGAAAATGTGGAAAAGTAGGCAAAACAGAAAAATAGTGAAAATAGACAAACTAGAGAATGTTATCTAGTGAAAATATACATAACAAGTACTCAAAAGAAATATATCTTACAAATACTAGCTTTCAAATGAACAATGAAACATATTCCAAAGAGTGGCACAAACTGTTTGTATAGTTTTTCTTACATATTGATTAGATTTGGAAATAATTGATACATTTTATTAATATCTCCCATAGCATCTGAGGGCAAGGTGCCTATTTCCTATCCGCCAAATTCCTGCGAATTATCCTAAGTTTTACTGTCCCTGGGCATTGAACCACACAGACAGATCGTTCTGTGTCATTATCAGAAACTTAATCATTCCGCCTAATCTATAATGCATTGATGTAATTAGAAACATGAGAAGTTAATTAATACATAATATTTTTCGAAAATCCCATTGTCGCCTTACTAATGTAAAATACCACTAGAAAACATGATAATAAATTTAAGAGCACAATTTAGGAATAAAGTCACAGAAGAGTGATGAGCAGGAATCGGATAACTAATTTTTTTAAATTGTTGTTCCACGATATTTGAACAATCCTTCCACTACAAAACTTTCCAGTGAAATTCACAGCAAAGCGGAAGATAACATTTTTCTCCCTCATTTGGTAAGAAGAATCAAAATGGAAAAAATATAAAAATTCATTAGTGTTCTCCAAGACTCTGACTCTCATGACTCCCAAATGGGAAAAAGTCAGAATCATCAAAAGATTCGCGACTCCCAAATCCCTGCGTTTTATTAAACATGTGCAAATGAGCATATCAGACTTATTCTCATATTCTTTCTCATATATTTTCATCACTAAATGTATAAAAATGTTTAATTTCAGATTGTACTACCCAAATTTTTTTGTATTACTTCACTCCTGAGTCAGAGTCATGACTTGAACTCTGACTCAGTCGACTTCAAAAGTTCAAGGAGTCAGATTCATGATACCGAGAGTCGAATCCAAATATTTAGAGGCACATGAGTCACAGAATCAGTGACTCAGGCCAAAGTGGTATCATGGAGAACACTACTATTCATTACATAGCATTTTTTCTATGTTCTCAAATCCAAGATGTTCATTAAATTGGAGGAGTTATTTAATATCTTCTGAGAAAGGGTGTGCAGTCTCCTTAGGAATAATATACACATAAACTTTTAAACGTTTAAACTAATAAACTTTTTAGTCAATCTAAACGAAATGATGCTAACGCAACCAAAATCATTCTCTTACACAGAAAAATTATTCACCTGAAAGCAGAAATATCTGCTATCGATAATAAGCTCAAGCGTTAACGTATGTTGTATAAATTTACTTTTTTGTATATCCAGAATTGATGCAAAATGCCCAAGTTACCAAAATCTTAAAAAAGTTAAACAAATTTTTTAAGGCATTGTCGTAAGACTCTAAGAACAGATTAATCAAAGGTAGATTCATCAAGGGTAAAAAGTGTAAAATATAATACTTAAAAACTATAAGTTTACTTATCCGAAGCCTGATGACGAGGGAAATGATTTAAGCTTATTGTTTATGACCTACACTTACAAAATAATGTGTACAAACAAACAAAACACTTGAGTCTCATAAGGCAAGTACACATCTATAATTCCACAAAGTACATGTTAGGTAAAGGAGAGTAGCCAAGCTGAGAATTTTGCAACATGCTGAATATATGATGCCTTAATTTGGTTCAAATACTCAGTCGTATTAAAAGTTGAAAAATCAGAATTTTGAATTATCTTTTAGTTAACCGAAGACATCAACAGAAAGGCTGTTGATAAATATTTTATTCGGCTATTTATATAAATATTTCTTATTCAAATACAGAACATCCAAGATCCAAGTTTGGGATATTAAGTTATTATTTCTATGACTAAATACCAAAACTTTTAAGAAAAAAAGACCATCTAAAAGATTACAAATGTGGATGACCTCACTTTGTTAATGTTTACTTATTTCTGCCGGACAGGGGAGTAGATGGGAAAAATAAATACAATCGCTAATAGTACCATTATGCTTTTCATATATTATGTTAAATTGTGGTTAACGCAAGACAAACTGAAGATTACATCAGCGTAAAGATTTCAACTAAGCAATAACACAAAACAATTTTTGAACATACACCGGTACATTTTATTCCTTGCCTTACAAATTTTTGAGACTATATTTATGTTTAATCTGATATTTCAGACGGGATCGTGACAGCTAATAATAGTAAAAAAAAATTTATTTTCTTAATTTTTTAAACTGATACAGCTTATCTTATTGTACACCCAAAGTGTATAAATGGTTTTGAAACTGTTACTCCGCATCAACAAATTACGAAACACTTTTAGAATCCACAATGTTATATATGCAAATTAATATTTTATCTCGAAAATAAGCTAATGACACATTTACTTGCTGCTCTTCCAACATACTTCTTTTACAAATATTTTTACAAAAATAACCTGTTTCATATCTGTCTGAATTGTACTTTATCGCGAAGGTGGATGCAAAAGACCCGTACTCTCAAAGCAGGTATGCTATACTGTTCCCCCGCTAGATAAAAAGTTTGAGTTAAAAATTAATAAAAAAGACTCATGGTCCAGTCTAGAAATACACCGGTATTTTTACTTTTTATCTCACATCAGATTGCGTAGAATCACGGTTCGAAACTCTCCAACCCCGAAACTTGTTCAAGGTCTTTCGGGATGGTAACTCCGACAGTTAAGATTTGTAAATAAAGTTTGAATTTAGAGTGTTTATTTCCTGTCACTCCTGACCTCGTTAAATTAAGGTTAGGTTTACAGGAGTACCTATACTCATGCTAGTGGGCACTGGTTGTCCAGTTTAATTTGGAAGGAGGGTTCTGTAGAAAGGATTATATATCGCCTAGGTAAGTAGATAGATGCAATGAGACTCAGTAGCCAAGAGTCTCCTATCCACAAAGACAAATTTAAATATGAGTTAAAAAGCTTTCCTTGAGACAAGGAGGTCCAGTCTCCAGTGTAGAAATACGCAGGCTAGTATACTTTTTGTCTAATACCTCATAATTCTTTTAAAAAACATTGAATTTTTGGAAACTTTTTATTATAGAAACTGAAATCCTACAAAAAAAATCCTTCTGGAGGTCCTTTGCGTAAGGCCAATTCCAGTTGTCATACTATATGAACTTCAAATATATCCCCAATGAAGCTAATTTTATTGAGATACAGATCCCCCAACGTTCGTGATCATTATAAATTGTTTTCATTTCATCAAGTAAAATGCGAATTTACAATTTGTTGTTGCTGAGACAACACCACGACACAAAAAATACAAGATTTCCATAAACGATACTTCAACAAATCATCCAAAGGAGCAAGGAGCATTAATGAACGAACAGGCCATGAGTTATTGGACGTCAAAGGTTAGCTCCTTGCGTAGATAGATAGTGAAGTAATTTGGTGTTGTCACGGCAAGTACCGGAGTTGTCTCAAATTACTTCAAATTCAATACGCGAATATTGAGTCAAACTACTGTTAAATATCTTGAATAAAATGTAATGTTTGACCGTAAGGGCGAAAAAGATCACTCAGGTAGGCATTAGTTTGATTAGGTTAAGTGACTTGATCTACTCAAACTAAAAATTGCAAATCCCGAAAAGGAAACCGAGAAATTTCGGGAAATGGTTTCCCGAGGTAACCACGAGAATTTTCGTTCGGAATATAATAAATAAATTTAAAAATAAAGTTAGACTGAACAAGGTATATAAATAATTATTGTTTTTAAAATAACTATTTTGAAATAAATATAGATAGTGTGATAATTGTGAAAAGTTAAAAAAAACTAGAAGTACTAGACTGATTTACCAATAAGAAATTATTAGTTTGTCAAGTTTTTAATTAATTAATCGTATTACACAATTACCACACAAAACCAACAAATGTGTGGCAATTGTGAAATTTTAAATCCCAATGGTTTGAGCATGAGCTCATCCACTTGAATTTTATACTCAAAAGTCTCAAGAATGCAAGGGACGAAACGAATGGGAAGAGATATGGCTCGAAAATAATTCAATTATTAACTTCTGGAGCCTCCCATAAATAGACAGCAAAGTGAGTCTTGTTCTAGTTTTCACTATCAACGTCAGTCTGATGTTCTCTACCATTTTATGAATTGTAAGTTTGAATGACCGTAAATTAATTTTATCTAAGTTTTCACAATTACCACACTTTTGTTTTTAATTGTGAAAAGTAGTTTCTCCAATACAAATAAATCCCTCCAGGCGTCCGAACAGAAACATTAACTGAATAAAAAGCATACAACGCTAGAGATTCGTATTTTGAAATAGTATTATGGAAAAAATTTTTTTAGGAAAACCCTTTAATCCCCTGTATATTTTGAGTTAAACTCGGAAAAGTGACAAAAAATAATTCACAATTAGCTAAAATTTCCTTACTTACTTTTGACATGCGCAATCCAATGCGAAATAACATGCACAAATCATGGAAAATGAGACGCGCAACCTTATTTTGTGTTACTTTCACAGTGAAAGTAAGAGAAAATTCAAAAATTAATAATTAAAGAATGAATAATTATTAATTTCTGCATGGTTACCTTTGTTTTTTTCGTTTTGGGAAACCCGGGATTCTCCCGAAATTCGGGAATTTCTCGTTTCCCGTTACTAGAATAATTTTTTCGGAAGTTGCAATCACTAACTCAAACAGATGTTGACCTGAGTGATTGCTTTTACCTTGACCTTTCAAAATATTTATTTTAATTAATTATTATTTAAAATACAAATAGATTTTTACCTTTAATGCAATGATTTAATTATTTCATTGTTACAAATGAATATAAAAAATTAATAAGTTTTGTTTTTTGGGTTATTGGGTGGATTTTGGTTTTGGATTGACTGAGAAATAGGTGGCGCAGCTAAGTCTTTGTTTGTCCGTATCCGTAGTCCCGTCAGGAGGCAGGACAGGCAGAGCACACCGTCACATTTTGATGTTAAGAAAAATGGATGAAATTTAAACCTAAATTTCATAAGTGACGATGGGGAAGCAACAACAGAGAATTTGAATGGACTGGTCAATTCACCACACCCACCGTATGGAACAAGACTTTAGAGTCATTGAATGTTAAAAACTGTTAAGACAAAAAAGCTAAAAGTGAGAAGGCTAAACAAAAGTCACTAAAAATGGTATTTTCGCGAATTGAATTTCGTACACGTAACTTCAATCGCAAAGATATTTTATGGATAGCATGCTTGGCGTATTCCATATTATGGTTTTGCCGTCAAGTCCTCTACCTCATATCAGTTATTGTATATAAGTGATATTATATGTGGTACTTCCAGATGGCGGCCCTTGTCGGTTGCCACACTTGTTTTAAAGAAAGGAAAATTTCATCACCACACATCCCCCATCCANGGAAAATTTCATCACCACACATCCCCCATCCATGACTTATCTTCTTCATTCCATGTCAGGAATAAATTAAGTTTTTCGCGAGTCAAGATTAAAGATAACATTTCCCATTTCTTCACTTAGTTAATTTTCGGCATNGTATATAAGTGATATTATATGTGGTACTTCCAGATGGCGGCCCTTGTCGGTTGCCACACTTGTTTTAAAGAAAGGAAAATTTCATCACCACACATCCCCCATCCATGACTTATCTTCTTCATTCCATGTCAGGAATAAATTAAGTTTTTCGCGAGTCAAGATTAAAGATAACATTTCCCATTTCTTCACTTAGTTAATTTTCGGCATCGTCTCGAGGTGAGTTGATGATTGGTATTAGTGCTAACAGAGCATGCTAAGAGCTACTTCAAGACAAAAAAAATTAATTAAAGCTATCCTGGATTTAGATATCGAGATCTAGTTGTAGCAGCCAGAAGACTAATGAACATTATATCTTAGATAAATGAGAAGACTTTTCACAACTCTGTTAACTTTTTCAACACTTAAATTAACAAAGTAATAGCCCAGTGGGTTGATAAAGAAACAGCGTGAGAATGACAAATTTATAAAAAAAATTTGAGAATAATGATTAACGCCCGTTGTATACTTTGTTTACTCTGATCGTTGTCTGGAGAAAGTGCAGTATAATTTGTGAATTTCCTAACAATTTCAATATTGTTGCTAATAGAAATAAGATTTGTTGACATGAAATTCACTAATTATACTGTACTTTTGTCAGACAACGGACCGAGAAAGCAAAGTATACAACGGGCGTAAGATAAAAATAATTGCCGGTGAATTCAAAAATTGTACGAATATTTATTAGATTTTTTTACGGTTTCAAATGTTTAGAAGCAGTAGGAGCGAATGTTGTTATTATAAACATTAATTAGCTAATTATTGATGTAACTGATTTAAGCTGGATGCCTATCAAAACTTGTGGTCGAAGATCAGTTGCTAAATGATGTGAAATAAAAATACTTATCAATACTATTCTTTGTAAGGTAACACAATTTGCTATAAATTAAGAGTCAAATTATTCAAATTTTGCATACGTACTTGGTTTCCTTGTACATGTGGTGTGGATAACCTCTTTTAATCTCAAGAACAAGAATAAAGGTAACAAATTTAGTCCGTTAGTAAGAAACTTATTGAACTTCAAAACTTTGTGTATCAAAGACGGGCGATTTCTTCATTTTTTCAGAATGAAGTCAATTCTAATGTTGGTGGTATGTTTGTGGGTGTCACTACTCATGCATGCATGATTAACATGCCGGAAGAAATTTTGGGCGGAAAAAATGCTTATCTTGAGAAACGAGAGGGAGAAAATTCAAATGACAAATTAAGATCCGATGCTGAGAAAAAAGATTCTGGAAATGAACATTCGAAGAAGCCAAGAAGAATTCAATATGTTAAACAGAAACATGGACATGCTCCAATTAGCTCCATTAGGTTGCAATGGGGGTAAGGCACAACAAAATAAATTATTTTAATTCTTGTTTCATTATATCTTAAATAATTTACTCAATAATATTATACTAAATAATATCTTAAATAATTTTAATAATAATATACTTAAAAAATTTTTTTTTCAATTTAAAAAATAAGATGGCTCTCACTTCATTCTATTACAAAAAAAA